>JABUQX010097169.1:0-10000 GCA_015478945.1 Trachelipus rathkii | reverse complement strand
AAGTGGGTAGTGCAATGAGGTCAAGATGAGTGCCACATAGTGCCAAGTGAGTGCCACATAGTGCCAACTGATGCCACTTTTTTTCAAGCCTTTTCTAGCCCCCTGAGCCTAGGATAGCCCTAATATGGGTGTCTACCCTATGTTATAGGTCATGAGATTCCGATGGTGTATATTACAAGGTGCTAGGATGCTTCCTAGTATGAGTTTAGCATTTTTCTAGCATTTCTAGCATGACAGAATACACACACAACACACACCCAGATGCACACAACACAACACACCACACACAGCTTATAGTCACTTACACTCGCCCATAGACACTACGCTAACCTATAGACACTTGCACTTACACACACACACACACACACACACCACACATACACACAACACACACACAAACACACTATGTCACTTATACAACCTACACTATGACACTTATACATCCATAGACAACTTACACTCAGCCATAGACACTTACACTTTGGCATATATACACCCAACCATAGGACACTTACACTTCACACTCACTCACAGTCACTTTCACTTACACTTTACATCACGCCCACCGATATTTTGATGTCTCAACTTTGATGTCTCCTATAATGATGGTTCATCTTTTGATGACTCAGAATTTATTGATGGTTCAGCTTCGAAGGCTCTCAACCTCCGTTACTGCTTTAACTCATAATTATTTATTAAACATTATTTTTCTTTTATATTTTTACTTTAATACTTTTTAATTTATAAATTTTTAAAAATATTGTATGTAAGAAGAAAAACCAGAGTATATATATATCATTTTATTTTAATAAAGTTAAAAAATTTTTAAAAAAATAACTTTTACATACCTTAAAGCAGTAAAATCAGTAAATCAATAGAGGTGTTAACTATAACACCTAAGGGCTTAGTATGCTTTTGTTTTTCATTGCTTTACTGTTTTAACTTATGTTTTACTGCTTTAACTTCATATGTTTTACTGCTTTAAACTCATATATTTATTAACATTACGTACCTTTAAGCAGTAAATCAGTAAATCAATAGAGGTGTTACACCCCCCAAAGGGCATAGTATGCTTTTGTTTTACTATGCTTTACTGTTTTAACTCATGTTTTACTGCTTCAACTCACTCATATATTTACTGCTTTAACTCATATTTATTAACATTACGTACCTTAAAGCAGTAAAATCAGTAAATCAAAGAGGTGTTACCTAACACCGTAAGGATAGTATGTGTTTGTTTTACTGCTTTACTGTTTTAACTCATGCTTTACTGCTTTATAACTCATATGTTTTTACTGCTTTAACTCATATATTTATAACCATTACATACCTTAAAGCGCAGTAAATCAGTAAATCAATAGAGGTGCTACCTAACACCAATGGTGGGATTAGTATGCTTTTGTTTACTGCTTTACTGCTCTAACTCATGTTTTACTGTCTTTAACTCATGCTTTTACTGCTCTAACTCATGTTTTACTGCTTTAACTCATATTTGCATACTCTCTAATGTAATAATGTCATATATAATATATATATATATACTATATTATATATATATATATATATATATATATATATATATATATAATATATATATATATACATATATATATATACTCGAATCTTAATAGTATAATAATTTATTTATTTAAATTATTTCAAATTATAGTATAATATATATATATTAGTAAATATATATATATATATATATAATATTAGAGTATTATATATCTATATATATAATATATATACTATATATATAATATATATATATATATATATATATATATTATAATATATATATATATAATATATAGAATTTTAAATATATATATATAATATATATATATATAATATATTCATATTATCATATATATATATTATATATAATATACTTTATAGTATATATATATAATATTATATTATATAATATAATTAAATACTTATATAATATATACATATATATATTATATAATATATATTATATAATTATAATATATATATATATATAATATATATATATATATATATATATATTATATATATATATATATATATATATATATATATTTTCTGTTTTTGTGTTTTTTTTTTGTTGACATGAATTGTAGAAGAAAACGAAAATATGGCTGCAAATAATCAAAAACGTGGTCTAAAACGCACTTTCAGTGGAGATGTCGAACCTGTATCAGAAACCGTGCTCGTAGAAGTAGTCGAAGAGGTTGAATTAGTGGAAGCTGTGGGTACCTATGAAAATGCAGTCGAAGCTGATGATGACCGAAGACAGAATGCTATCAAACCATGCAAAAGGGTAAGTGATATATAAATTATTTATTATATTATTATTTATTATTATTATTTATTATTATTATTATTATTGTTATTATTATTATAATATAATATAATATATATATATATATATAATATATATTATATTAGATATATTATATATATATAATATATATATATATATATATATAAATATATAATATATATATATTCATATTTATTTTACAGCGTAAGGTGGTTGAACCGACCGAGAACGAAATACCCCTTCCTGTACCAGCGAACACTGATGGAGTTGATCTTGATATATCTACGGATAATGATGAGGAATGTGTGCGAGCTCTACTTGAAGCGGAGAGAAAGATGGACTTATTTCTTTTCCCAACCCGTTGATAATAGGATTCGTCCTAGAGTAAGTTTCTATATTATTTCTTAAGCGTTATTATATTCATAGACGCTATTACAATAGATATTCGTATTATATATATATATATATAATATATACTAGTATTAATGCTATTTCACTTAACAGGTGCTAATGTTGAAACAGGTCAAGGCCAATGTGTGCAACAAGTCGGAGGTGACGGAATGCAAATTTAGGCCTGCGTTAGGAAGACTGCTTGGTGAGCTTGAAAAACGTCGCAAACTCGCCAATCAGATCTTAAACACTGAGGCTACCCAATGAATCTCCAAAATAACATTGAAGAGCCCCCTCACCCTTATCTGAAACGAATATCCCAACTTCGGAATCTACACGGTAAGTTATGATCTAATTATTCTATATATTACTGAAAATATGACTGGAAAATTGCTGTTACAATGAATAGTAGTATTCGAATGTTTATTGAAATTTCATTCGTTCTCCTTTCACAAAATCATTGCAACGCTTGCGCGGTAAACAATCAGACTAAACACTGATGCACCCAAAGAATCTCCAAATACACATGAAGAGCCCCCCGCTCCCTTGGCTGAAACGAATATCCCAACTTCGGAATCTTCGGTAAGTTACAATCTAATTATTCTATATATTACTGAAAAATATTACTGAAAAATATTGTTACATAATAGTATGTTACACAATTGTTTATGAATTTTCATTCTTTTTCCAGAAAAAGCAAAAACGGAAAGGGAATCCAGGACGGATCGCTGATGACGGGGCTGTTGCGGGACCTTCACGTGTTGAGGTATTTCATGATGATGAGGAGGAGGTTGATGAACCACCTGCACCTTTCTCGACAGAGTTGTTAAAGGTAACACGTGAAGGATCTACGCGTAACTCAGGGATTATCGATAACCACCGGTTCAGAGTACGTGTCGATACAACCCAGATCTTTAACGGAATTCGCAACATTAATGACGTACTAGTAGGGGTCATTCACAGTGTGATAGAACAGGTACGAGAAGTAGTGACATATCGGGAATATACCCTCCGTGCAGGATTCCTTTTTACGGATAGGAATGGTGGGCAATTCCATATACGAATACCTCATGAAATGATTTCTCGACCAAATCTCGCGCAGTATCTCTCGGACCGTTTTCTAGAACTCTTTCAGTCTGGAGATCAAGCCATGTTGGATGATTTCATTGTAGATGTTCAGATATGCCACAATCCGGAGGGTAATGGGCCCATTGACCCTTCTTCTGTGAACTTTATACACCCCCACGTCAATAAAGTACACTTAGGTATACATAACAAGAATAGGTCAATAAGAACGAGTGTAGGATGCGGTTTCCGAGCTATAGCTGCATGCTATAAACTTCATACTCATGTACCTAAAAAGCCAGACGAAACTGCACCTAAAATAAAAGATTTTACTCCTCATGATCTACATGAAATAGGTATAAAGATCGCAAAACAATGCGGGTTGACTTATGAAGTACCACTAAAGGCAGACGATTTTACAGTAATAGAGGAAAAATTACAGTGCAGGATATTGTGGCTTCGCCAAAGATAAGAGTGACAAAACTCGAGATAATGTTTAACACCGCACGAACAGAATAGGGACCTACCTCTCTTTGTAATAGGATATGATCCCAAAGAAACCCATTATTATTATCCTTTTCCTGGAGATTCCATCAAGATAGCTTTAGGAAGTGTAGTTCCTAAGAATATAGCGGGTCCAGTTTTTTGTCATCTATGTTATAGCTTCACTGACCATTTAATTAATCATTTACAATCAGAGTGCACTGAATACAGGTGCGGACAATGCTTAACTTATAAATGTAAAGCTTTGCCAGGCGATACATCTACACTTTTGCACTGTGATGACTGCAATAGGGATTTCTATAATGAGGATTGCCTTGAATTGCATAAAGACCTCACATGCAAATACCTTAAAGTATGTGAATTATGCGACAACGAGTCAGTAGCTGATAAAAAAGGTGACCACCAACACGACTGCATGCATATTCAGTGTGGGACCTGCAACGAGAAGTATGGTATAGAAGGCGATAATCACCAATGTTTCATGAAAAAAATCAAGGTTCCAACAGATAAAGCTTTCGCCAAGCGTAAGCCTACTTACACTTTTTATTATGACATCGAAACCTATAATCATAATAGTCGTGAAGAGGAAGGAGGACGAAAAACGGATTTGTTGCCGTATATTCTAGTGAGTATGTTAGTTATTGCACATGACCTGCGGGAGAAGGAAATAGACAGATTTATCACCAGTGTAAGACTTTCGGAACAGCCAGAACTTGAAATATTCAACTGAATTTGGAAGCATCAGAGAGTATGTGAAGTGCCCCGTTGATCTTAGTTTCTCAACTATATCATCTTCAGATTTGCTAAAAACACTAAGAAATCATATATTAGTTGCAGGCTCATAACGGGGAAATTCGACAATCAATTTGTTTACAGCAAACTGCTTGCCCCGGCCTACGCGTCCATTCCATAATCTTCCAACCACTGTGACAACGCGAACCAAAATTATAACTTATGACAGCTAACCACCAATATACAGCTTAAAGACACGTGAATGTTTATGCCCTGTGCGCTGAAAAAAACTACCTAAGTGCATGGGCATTACAGGTGGGAGCTTTCTAAAGGAGTCTTTCCTTACGTTTTCTTACCCTTGAGAATATAAATTACAAGGGAAAAATTCCGGGGATAAGGAGGCTTTGAGACACTCGTATGTCCGGGACAGTGAAAAGGCATTGATTTGATCGTTCGGTACCAAACATTTAACGAATTAAGGACTACGATATCATGAAGGAGTGTACAACCTACTGTGTGCAGGATGTTAATATTCTTCGTCAATCGTTCGAGAAATTCAGGGGTATCTTCCTTAAGGACCATAAAGTTGATTGCCTGCTTGATTGTTCTACCATTGCTGCATTATCTTTCATGATTTATAAAATGCATTTCATGCCTGCAAATACATTGGCTCATATAGGACGTACTGATGATTCAAACTACTCATATGATGGTGTGAAATGGCTTACATTCATGGAAATGTACAAGGGGCGGCGTATCGACCATGCAAGGAATGGAGGCGAACGCAAGTTTAAAATCAAAAATAGGTATCTAAAACCTGACGGCTACGTTGAAATTCCAACTGAAGACTACGTTCCCCTTGACATTAATGAGTTCTTATCTTCCCATCAACTCAACGTTAATGAACAAACGCTAGGTAACGACATAAACGCCCGCCCACCTCCTCACGGTTACACCCATTGAAGAAGATAGTCTACCTTCCACGGATGCGTTTGGATCATCAAGCATGTAAGAAAGGATTAGAAAGTCTCCATGGCGTGTCAAGTCTTGATAGGTACAGTAAGACCATGAGACAAGAAGCGGATTACAAGTCACAAGGGTATGAAGTAATTAGAATATGGGAATGCGAATGGACGAAAATGAAAAAAGAGTGTGAGGTCAGCATTGTAAACAACAACGATGAAACACGAACAGAGAAGACTAGGAAGATACGTCCAGTTCAATCAGGAAATGAGCTTGCAAATGGAAACTAGAGTAGGCGAAGGCCTTGTACGGGGACGTACAGGAACCCTTCGGTCTATTACTATCCACCGAACAGAAGGTGTTTCAATTGAAGTATCTAGATATTCACATCATTATATACCTTTGTTCCAGAAAAACAAAAACCTTTTCCAGCGGTATGCCTACGAAACAGTTAGGTAAGGATTTCCTTCTATAGAAAAGTTCGCCCAAGAAATGAATACCACTATTCGGTCTGTATGTTCGGTGTACCTCTAGGGACCCTGGTTACATCCTGTTCTGCTGCAAGACAATACAATCGGCTAATTTTTTCACTTTGATAGAACATGCAGCGGCATGTGGCTATCGTAACGGCAAATGCAGACGATACGGACAATCAAGTATGTTTAAAAGGGCCGGTATACTTGCAGTCCAAGAGTTGGAATTTAGCGTAAAAGAAGCTATGAGACAAAAAGATCTGAAATAATGGAAAATTTACACCTTCAAACGACATCTTTGGGGAATACGTCAAAACATTCTTGAAATGGAAGACTGAGGCTTCGGGGTTGCCAGATGGAATAACCGATAAAAGTCTGTGAAGAATTCCTTCAATACCTGCAAGATTTCAAGGACATTGAGGGTGTAACACTTGATCCAGACAATATTAAAAGTAATCCTGGAATGCGTTATATAGCTAAACTACTCCTCAATTCATTATGGGGAAAACTAGCTCAACGTATTCCAAAGAATGAAGACATCGTCTGCACGAGTTACGCCCAGGTCTGGGAATTGATGAAGAGAGCTGATCTTAAGGTGAGAAATATCATTGTAGCGGATGATAAACATATAGTTGAAGAGTCACACACACTGCCTTCACTAATAAAACAGCAAAGGCCACGAATGTAGCTGTTGCATCCTTTACCACAGCCTACGCTAGGGTGGAACTATATAATCTCCTCGATTCTCTAGGTCAACGCGTACTTTACTGTGATACCGACAGTTGTGTCTTCACAGCCCGTGAAGGCCAATATATTCCTGATACTGGAAAATTCTTAGGAAACCTGACGGATGAAATAGGGCCTGGAGATATAGCTGATAGTTTTGTGTGCACTGGCCCTAAATCCTACGCCATTCGGATAAAGAAGAATGACTCAAGTTATGCTTACATCTTAAAAGCAAAAGGATTAACTTTGAACAAAGACACCGAACACATAGTTAATTTCCAAGGCATGGCGAAGATTAACTTTGACAAGATGATTAAGGATGTCGAAAAACTAAGAATCGTGATTGGATGGTCTTAAACGACGACAATCACTTCTACAATATGATCAAGGATACAGACGTAACAGCATTAGCCGTTACGCAAATGATGAGTGAAGATGATGAATCTTCACTTCACAAAGATATCCATAATCTAGATGACTCAGACCAACCACATGTAAATACCGAAAACCATTACCGCGAAGTTAAGGTTCCTGATATGAAAATGCGAGCCAATAAAGTAGGTAATGTCACTTTAATAAATGGCATAAAAAGGTTTCGCCATACATCAAATAAACGGAATCTTGTTCTAGGTAGTGCCCGCACTGTAGCACAGGGGTATGATGGAACGTTAATTTCATTGTTAAAATAAAATATAATTTCATTGTAATGTACAAATATAATATATGTATAATTTTGAAATATGTATATATTGCTAAAATAAAATATTTATTTGTATTACTCTTTCATTACCATTTTTATTTTTCTGTGTTGCCATTTATTTCTATTTTATTTATCTGTGTTGCCAATTTATTGATTTTATTTATCTGGTTTGCCATTTATTGATTTTAATTTTTTGATTACATATATTTTAGAAGCGTAATAGACTGTTATAAAGTCATTGTGATGTGTGTGTGTGTGTGTGTGTGTTGTGTGTGTGTGTGGGTTGCGTGTGTGTGTGGTGTGTGTGTGTGTGTGTGTGTGGTGTAAGTGTAAGTGTGTAAGTAATTAGTGTACTAGGTATATGTTTTGAAAGTGTCTATGGTAGTTTGTAAGGTGTCTATGGAGATTGTATGTTGGTGTGTGTGTGTGTGTGTGTGTGTGTGTGGGGTGTGGTGTGTGTGTGTGTGGTGTGGTGTGTTTTTAATATAAGACCTGCAGGTAAATGGCCACTAAGAATAAATAGTATAATAATAATAAAAATATGATGCAAGTAAAAACATATGAGTTAAAAGCAGTAAACCATGAGTAAAAGCTAGTAAAAAACATGAGCTTAAAACAGTAAAGCAGTTAAAACAAAAGCATACTAACCCACTTGTTGCGCTATGTAACACCTCTATGATTTACTGATTACTGTTTTAAGGTATGTAATGTTAATAAATATATGAGTTTTAAAGCAGTAAAACATAAAATGAGTAAAGCAGTAAAGCAGAAAGTTAAAACAGTTAAGAAACAGAAAGTTAAAGCAGTAAAGCCGAAAGTTAAAACAGTAAAGCAGAACAAGTTAAAGCAGTTAAACATGAGTTTAAAAGCAGTAAAGCAGTAAAAAAAAAAAAAGGCATACTAATCCCACCATTGGTGTTAGGTCACACCTCTATTGTTATTTAACTGATTTACTGTTTACAGGTATGTAATGTTAATAATATATGAGTTAAAGCAAGTAAAACATATGAGTTAAAGCAGTAAAGCAGAAAGTTAAAACAGTAAACCAGAAAGTATATGAGTTAAAGCAGAAAGTTAAAACAGTAAAGCAGAAAGTTAACACAAGTTAAAGCAGAAAGTTAAAGCATAAAGCAAAGAAAGTAAAAGCAGTAAAGCAGTAAAAACAGAAAGCATAACTAATCCCCCTTCAGGTGTTAGGTAAAACACCTTATTGATTTACTGAATTGACTGCTTTTTAAGGTATGTAAAGTTTTAGGTTTTTAATAAATATTTCGTACAATTGTAGTAAAATAAAAATGATTATATATCAGACACTGGATTTTCTTCTTACATACAATTTTTAGAAATTTATAAAAATAAAAAGTATTAAGTAAAAAGTATTAAGTAAAAGATATTTTAATAAATATGTGTTAAATTAATAGGGCTGCACATGAGTTTAAATATTTCATTAGTTGTGGAAAAATGTTTTAATAAAAAATGTTTAAGTATGAAATTAAAATGAATGACTCATAGTATATTTGAATAGTTTACATTGATATCATATTTATCGTTTGCGCGGGAATATTGCGCCTGCGGGCGCACGCGGCGGGCGGGTACAGGGCTGGAACCGCAGTGGTTCTTTGTGCGTGGTTCTTTGCTACGAATGCGACGGACTCCGCGGAACTTGTTAAAAAAACGCGACGATGGCGAAGACGATGAATTTGCGATTCATCCCGACGAAAACGACGATTGAAAATTATGACGAAGATTAACAAAACGCAATATAAAACAAAATGGCGGACGTAACGAAAAAACAACAAGGTTGGTGCCTTTAAAAAAAAAGAGGTTCTCAAAAATTAGGGTTTTCAAAAAATAGACCGTTAGAAAAAAGTCAAATATTCAAAAAAGGGGTTCTCAAAAATTAGGGGGGGCAAAAATAGGGGGGAGGTACGTACGACGGTTGCTCCACATCCGGCTGGCATACACCTTCTTCGAAGGGGTGCCAAAAATTACGGTGACAAAAAAGCCTCAGGTAGGTTCCTGGCTGGGCAGCTCTGCGGCGGCACATCGTTCTCCGAAATCCCCCTAATACTACTAATATTATATTAATATTATATTAATATTATATTAATATTATATTAATATATATATTAA
>JABUQX010097168.1:40000-42500 GCA_015478945.1 Trachelipus rathkii | reverse complement strand
TTCCCTCATGCCCGTAACAAATGGTTCTTTAAATGGCGTTGAGGTGATCAGTACTTCGTTGATAAACAGGTGTAGTGGCCGTAAATTGCAAGAGAAGAAGGTTCGTGAAAAACCATCAAATTCACAGGCAAGATTCAGAAAGATGCTTCTAATGATAACACCCTTAGGACGAGCCCCTGAAGCAAGAAATCTGGATCGCCACCCGTTCTATACGGGGTTAAGTCCAAAGCTTCTAATGTCGAACGACGCCTATAGATTTAACATTGAAATCGCAGGCGCTAGGGTGCCGGAGACAATAGGGTTACGAAAATGATTTGATAAAATTAATACGACAAAGACACATCCACTGTTAAAGTTACTTGTGAAGCAAAAATATATTTGAAAATAAAAAATGATACCAACGTGGACACAATCCGATGGTTTGAGTTACGTTGTTGGAGCAGGCAAATGCTATTGAAAATTAAAAAATGATACGACGTGGACACTCCATTGTCGAAGTTATTTATGAAGCTGAAAAAGCTATTGGAAAAAGATAAAAAAAAAAAAAAAAAAAAAAAAAAAAAAAAAAAAAATAATTGATTAAAATTAATGCCGGACGGTGGACACAACCATTGTCGAAGTTGTCTATGAAGCTGAAAAAAGCTATTAAAAAAAAATAATGAGTTAAAATTGATGTCGCAATGACACATCCGGTTCGCCTGAAAAAAATCATGAAAACTGAAAACTGCTACAAAAAGATAGAAGACAGTGCGAAAAATTGAATGGAAATCTTCCATTCCAAAATCAAGAAAACTCCTCACATTCAAGCTGTTTTTGGAGCCAGTATTAATGAGACAATAAAGTCTGAGGTGACAGCAGTGATGCCTGAGGGTGTCTATGAGAAAATTAGTGGGAGAGTGTTCCAGTTGAACACCAGTGAAGAAGAATATGAAAAACCAGTCGAAAAAAGAAGGAGAAAGCGTCCAAAACTGAGGCGTCATCTGAGATTCAGCTGACCACTTCCTTTGGAAAATACCCAAGATTGGAAAAGGATGAATGTAAAATGAAGTACCTGAAGAAAAATAAAGAGAAGGGAAGAAAGCTTCAAAACATAGAAGAATGTAAAGGTAGAAGAGACTGCAGAAACCATTAAATCCAAATGAAGCTCTTTCTTCTCTTCTCGCTCAAGAATCTCGTGCAGTGAAGAAAGATTATGAAGTCTCTGTAGTTAACCAAGAGGAAGTTGTAGTGACTGCTCCCACTCCCTTTTCTCCACAAGGAGGTCCCAGGTCAGTTCATTCAGAGCATTCCCATTTCTCCATCAGGAGCAGAAGATGCAAAGGATTATGCACCAACAAAATCTAGGACGTTTAGCCAGCCAAAGTCCAGCCGCTTCTTTCTGGATGACCAAGAGAACTGGAATAGAGAAATGATCAAAGGCTGTTTGGAGAAGAAGAACATTGAAATTGGAAAACTCCAAACCTTCGTTGATACAAAAGTGTTTGCCATCTTGATTGATTCCATTGCAATGTCGAAAGGTCAAGATGAAGGAACAAATGGATCGGACAGAGGAACGATCACGAAGATCGAGGAAATAAGAAACTCTTCAGCGTGGATGAAAGCAATGGCACAGTACAAATACCGTAGGAAAGAATTGTACTCTTTTCAGGCGAAGATATCCATGACGTTCTTTTCAAGACGAAAGATGACACGTCACTTTGTCTTCTTAGGAGGGGCTTAGGAGGGGCGTGTGTCAAGTTATCTTGCCTGAAGGCCATGGTTTCTCAATTGTGAGATTCACTAGTTTATTTATTTATTTTTTGGAAAATTTCCATTTTTATTTCGCTATGTATTTATTTAATTTAGAATATTTCATAATTCACTCAATTTTTATTTATTAAAAAGAAGATTTTTATTTTGCAAATTGAGATATATAAAATTGTTCTATTATAAAATGTCAGTTCTATTTTTAATTTAACTTTCATTTCAAGAAATAATTATTATTTTAGTAATTTGGCTTTATTTTAGAATTACTTGCCAAAAGACTATTAAAAAGGCAGAGATTTTATGTAAGGGCTTTTTTGCGCTTTGTACTATCGTTCTTGAACACTGTGTGATTGGGATTTTCTTTTAATATTACTTATGAGTAAAACTTCTGCTTTGTTCTTGATTGATTTGCTATCCTGCACAGCGACCTGATTATTGGAAAACATTCTCATTGGAAATTGAGCCTAGTATTCAGCAAGTTATAAAGGATTTATTATAGTTAAAACCCCTAGACAACAGAACTATTTACTGATACTGAACCCGCGTGTCCTCACCTATAAAAATATCTCGACATATATGCTGATAAATGAAAGAGCTCCATAAAGGTTTTTTTTCTATTTTGAACTATATTATATTTCCATGTGAACGTTCCTATATAACGTTGAAAGTTTTTCTGATATCTCCCACTCTTCGGCAATGACGATTTGATCTGCAATGTTTATAGTGTCTAAATAAACTTAATAATTATAACAAT
>JABUQX010097168.1:32500-35000 GCA_015478945.1 Trachelipus rathkii | reverse complement strand
ACAACAAACACACCACACAAATAAAACAACCTACGCAGATGACATCACCATAACCACCACACACCAGAACCTAAACACAACAATTCTTCTGACTCAACAATACATCAACCAAATTCAAACTTGGCTAACTGACAACAGAATGTCTGCATCACCTAACAAATCATCTATCACACTAATTACAACAGACCGCCAACTTGGCACTACTAACCCCCAAATCTTTTTAAACAACATAGCTATCCCAATAAACAAAACACCCAAAATTCTTGGGGTAACACTGGACACACACCTAACCTTCACAAAACACATTGAAAACATAACAACATCAGCAAATAGGAAACTAAACATACTAAGAACCATAGCTAGCACAGACATTAGTAATAAAAAAACAAATATCCATCACCATCTACAAACAATACATCCGTCCAACACTAAATTACGCGTCACCTATATGGCACCCATTATTAACCAAGGGAAACATGAGAAAACTTCAAACCACCCAAAACAAGGCACTCAGAATTATAACAGGTTGCACAACTACAACTCCACAACAACACTTACATGAAGAAACAAAAATATTACCCATAGATAAACATTTAGAAATGATAGGCACACAGTTCTACGCTAAAACACAAACACCTCAACACTCATGCCACACTGCACTTTCCAACCCTACTAACCACAAGTTAACACAACCTCCATCTTCCCGAGCTTTATTATACAAAAAAATCTTAAATTACATCATGCCCCCACAGGCCATCACTTCTTATACAAAACAAATACATACACACATAACTGAAAATTTTTAAGAAACCGACAACCAAACAATACACTAAACGTATTTTTTTCATTTTCTAAACCAAGAAAAGTGTGTTGGGTTTGAAATTAGACCATTAATGAGATCTGGGGTCAATAATAAATATTTCATTTCCTGAGGTCTTCAAACAATCGGAAAGAACCACCTTTTTTAAGAGCTGTGATTGGTTCTTGTATATTAGTTACTTAATAAATAATAGCCAATCAGGGGGGCTTATTTCTTGATGACGTAATGAATGTTGACCAATCAGAGAGCCGTATTACCTTATATAACATAATTTTTTATTTTTATTCATTTTTTATTTATTTTGATTTATATTTATTTTCGTTTTTTCGTTTTATTAATTTTTTTAAGGTATGCGTTTATTTTTGTTGTTGTTTTTATTTCAAGTTTTAAGTCATTTCGAGAAAAAAAATTGCTTGACATGAATCGAAAAATGACAAAAACAAAGGTTTTCAAAAAATAAAAATGCAAAGCTAACCAATATAAACGCAGAAAAATACCTGAAACAGGTCAGAAAAAGTTGCAGTTTGCTTTTTATTTAAAAATCGTCTGAAAACTAAGAAAATTATGTCCATTTCTGGCATGGGACTAAAACTGGAAATCCCCATGGCAAATATTGGATCCTGCGCTTTAGTACTGGAAATTCCACTACAAAATATTGGACCTTGTCCTTTAGTAAACAGTTGGATAAACAAACCGATGATTGAAATAAAAAAGTTGTACCTCGCACAAATATATATATATATATATATAATATATATATATATATTATATATACATTGAAAATATCTATCATTATAACAATATATAAAATATATATATATATATATATATATATATATATATAATATATATATATATATATATATATATAATATAATATATATATAAGATATATATATATATATATAATATATATATATATAATATTATATATATATATATATATATATATATATAAATTATATTATATTATATATATATATATATATATATATATATTATAATACAAATTATATATATATATATATGGCATTATTAGAAAATTTCGTATCAATTAGTAGGACAAATTATTAAAAAGGTATTGCGATCCTTCATTTAGAAATGAAAAAAATCCAAACAAAATAATAATAATAATAATGATAATAATTTTTGTCAATTCAATTATAATTGGATTTTTTTAATTAATTTTTTCATATGAATAGCGACCAAGCTGGAGATGACAGACAAAAAGCAATATAATTTTTGAATTCAGAGCAACAAAATACATAAGAATTAAGTTTTATATATGTCAGCAAAATTTGTGCTGAACTACCTATAAACAATAGTAATTGCCGGAGCTGGAGCAGCCCCTTTTTTCTGCTCCGGTTCCGACTCAGGGTCTACTCACTCCTATATTTCGACATTGTTTCCGGTTCCAGCACCCCTGCTCTACACCTTAAACATTTTCTTCTCCGGTTCGCGGCCTCCCAAA
This sequence comes from Trachelipus rathkii, assembly GCA_015478945.1. NCBI lineage: Eukaryota > Metazoa > Arthropoda > Malacostraca > Isopoda > Trachelipodidae > Trachelipus > Trachelipus rathkii. The sequence goes on along the minus strand of JABUQX010097168.1, from coordinate 32,709 downwards.
CAAAACCTTGCGACTCTACGGCTCCTGCTCCCGACTCTGGCTACGTGCTCCGCTTTCCTGGTACTAAGGGAAAAGAAGAACGCCCCCGCGTTTTACTACTCTATCATCTATACCACTCTCGTCATCCCCACTCCAAACATCTCAGAAATACCTCCGAAATACCTCCGAAATACCTCTCAAATATCTTCCAAATATCTCCAACACCTCCC
>JABUQX010097168.1:12500-17500 GCA_015478945.1 Trachelipus rathkii | reverse complement strand
GGAAGAAGAGCGCTGTAACAGGATGGCCTACAATCAAGCAAGAGCTTCAGACTATAAATTTTCCCCGCTCTTTAATCTTGAACACACGCAGATTAGCAGACTTGGATGATATTCCTAAAACGCCAAGGCCCGATTCTAGTCCTTCAGGCATGTCCTACGCTTCAGATAAATTCAAACGGGTGGTTAAAGGAAGAATAAGAAAAAAGCCGTACGCCAGTCTTAAATGGATTAATTCAATTGTTTTTTATTAATAATTAAATTATATATATATATATATATATATATATATATATATATATATATATATATATATATATATATATATATATATATATACTACCATATATATATATATATATATATATATATATATATATATATAATTTGTTCATTGTTCTAATTTGCTCACTTGTGAATGAATAAATAAATTCATCATATTAATCACTATGTTTTATATTTCCTTTTACCATATATATATATATATATATATATATATATATATATATATATATATATATATATATATATATATATATATATATATATATATATATATAAAATGTTTTTACTCATGCCAGTAGACACCATGGAGGCTAAGGAAGTGGTTGATAAGTATTATTACGATGTGAAGGAGCCTAATAGCTATGGTGGATTCACAAGGTTTGCCTCGAGGTTTCCGGACATTGGACGGAAAGAGTTGAAAGCATATCTAGAAGGTGAGGAGGCTTTCACTCTACATAAACCTGTTCGCAGAAAATTTCCTACCCGGAAAACCGTAGCCCCCTGTCTCGATAGCGTATGGCAGCTGGATTTATCCGAGATGGTTAAATACAGCTCGTACAACGGAGGGTATCAATACATACTTTTTACCATTGATGTGTATTCTAGATATTTATGGTTAAAACCTTTAAAAGATAAAAAGTCACGAAGTGTATCTGAGGCGTTGAGAGAAATTATAGAGGGTGACAAGCGATGGCCAAGAATGCTGTGGACTGACCAAGGCAGTGAGTTTCTAGGTCGTGAATTTCAAGAATTAGTTAAAGAGCACGACATGGGGTATTACAATACATTCTCAGTGAATAAAGCAGCTATAGTTGAAAGAGTACAGCGTACTATCAAGGAGAAAATGCACCGGTACTTTACCCGCATGAACACTTTTAAGTATATTGACATACTACAAGACCTTGCTCATTCTTATAATAGATCGTTCCATAGAACTATAAAATCTACCCCTCTAGAAATGTCGAAAATAAAGCCTACGATGGTGGATCATTCACAACGAAGAGTCAGGAAAATAAAGGATAATTCAGGTGTATGCATAGGTGATTATGTACGAGTCTCCAGACAGGCTGAAAGGTTTAGGAAAGGCTATGAGTCAGGGTGGTCTACAGAGGTTTTCAAAGTTCACAATATTCGAGACTTCCCTTATGACGGCTTAAAATTATATTATTTGGAGGATTTATACGGTGAAAAGATAAAAGGCGGTTTTTATAAACAGGAAATACAAAAAATACGCTTCAATCCTGAAAGTAATGTGTATAAAATTGAAAAGATATTAGGTTCGAAAGGAAAGGGGCGAAATAAACAGTACTTGGTTAAATGGGTAGGATATCCTGACAAGTTTAACTCGTATATAAAAGCAAGTGAAATTAAGAATCATTAGTCAGTATTCATTGTGACCATGGCGAGTACAGACCACTTCTATTTAACTCTGCCTTCTTCGGCTTCGATGAATCTACATCCTGATAATAAGCTCTCAGACTTCACGACAGAGTTACTGAACCCTATTGACATTGAAAGAGACGTTTATGAAGTCGGGCTGTGTGAAGTGATATTAAATACAGATGTGGAAAATGTTCCGCATAATCTTTTTTGGATGCATGTTTACAGAAGTGTAGATTGTGTTGAAACTATATTGGATGTGAAGAACACAGGTGCTTTAAACCGCGTCACTATGGGAACAAGAGAGTACTTTTATGAAAGAATTGTATTGAGGAAATCCTATTTTAAGTCAGTTCCTGCAATGTTCAGTTATTTAAATACGCTTCTAGCGACTAGCGAATAGTAATATGTGTAGAGATCTAATTTACAATACAGATATTCATCCCTCTGATGATGAAGTATTAATTACTTTGAGATCAACGGCAGGCATTAACCTTAGAGATATTGACGTGTTTTTCCTCAGGAGATCGTCATGGCAGCGGAAACACGTTCACGAACGTGAAGGTTGGTTAGATGTCCTCCATGATGTACCTACTATGCTGAAAAGGGTTATGAAAACAGTAGAAAACGAACATATAACCAAGGAAGAATTAATCGACGAGCAAGACAGGGTATTACATTATACTTGTATCACCTCCGAGATGCTCAAACACCTGGAATGGCATATGTTTACACTGACATAGTGGAACACCAGTATGTGGGCGATACTACAGCTCCTCTGTTAAGGGTAGTTTATTTTCCTCAAGAGAGTAAGGTAATAACATTCCCAAATGTGCACTATCTCTCACTGAACAGGTCATCGATCGGCTCTATAAGAGTACATATAAAGGACGTGGAAGGTCGGCCATACCCATTTACAAGTGGCACATTGATGTGTAAAGTCCACATTAGAAAGAAACGACCTCATCAGCTATAAAATGATGGAACATTTTTTAACCAGAATTGAAAATCTCATCTATATGCTACTGGAATTCATTCAAGAAATAGATGCCTCTGCAGGATATATAAGGGACATAATCAATTGCATTTTTTCATTCATTGGTATACTCTTGCAGTGTAAAGATAGTATAGGAAAGAAGCTCCAGCTACATAAGTAATAAACATGGAAAGAGTATTCATTGGATCGAGATCACAAAGAGGATACGGTCTTGGAGGATTTTTCACTAAGCTATTGCGAAGCGCCATCCCCGTATTTAGAAGAGGGGGTGAATATCTAGGTAAAAAAGCTATAAGAACAGGTCTGCACACGATGCAAGATATAGCGACAGGAGCCAATCCTCGTGCTTCATTAAAAAGGCGGATTGCCGAGGTTTCCGACGAGATGCTCGATGACGTTAAACGCAAAATAAGACGAAAAATGACAGGGCAGGGCCGGGCTAGAGTTAAAGGACGCCGGACCACCACAAATAGGAAAAAGCCTAAGACGAAGAGAGCTCTGAAGAAGAAGAAAGGTCATAAGAAAATCACAGTGCGGAAAAACCCTAAGGCTAGAAGGCCCAAATCTACAAAACGTATTGATGTATTCACCATTTAACTACTAAATGGTATCTTTAACTACAACTTTCGGCTAACATGTATATAAGGGGGAACATCTGAAGTCTTGTTCATTATTCAGCCTAGCACCGCACCGACAAGATGCATTTCCCTTACCCTGCTAGTCCAGACTGCTGCAAGACCGAATTGGATCTCTTCTCGATGAATCCTACTCAGATTAGCGTGAGCGACAGCAACTTCATCAGCATTAATCCCGCACACTCGATCACCAGCACTGACGTTCCTTTAGAGTTCAACATCCCAGGCACATCAGACCAATATCTAGATCCATCTAATGTATTTCTATATTTTAAAACGAAATTGACAAACCCTGATGGTACAGACCTTCCTACAGGTGACGACCACATAGTGTATTCAGAGTCAAACTTCCTATATACTTCTTTTAAGGTCAGAATGATATTTACCTCAAAGAAACTTCGCTAGGGACTTCAGCAGCTAGTTATCCTTATAGAAGCTACATAGAACATCTACTGAACTTTTCTGATGATGCTAAGCAGTCTCATCTTCAATCATGTGGTTTTTACAGCTTCAAAGATGAGGCTACACATGTAGCTAAAGCGGCTGAAGTCGTAAATAACACTTACGAATTCTACGGACGATTAAATGGTGATATATTCTCTCAGGAAAGACTTATTATACCATCTGTAGATGCTAGAATCCGCTTATCCCGTTCAAGTCCGAAATTTGCACTTAAAATAAAAAGTAATCCTAATGCTACAACTCCATGTCCTGAGCCTATCTTCAAACTGCTAGAGGCTTTTCTCTATGTTAGAAAGGTGAAGTTATTTCCCCAAAGGCATTTGGAAATTGAGAAGTCGCTTTTAACAACCACAGCCAAGTACCCAATCAGAAGAGTAGAAACCAAAGTATTTAACTTCACTCACGGTCTATCAAGCATCAGTATTCCAAACATTGTTAGCGGAAATCTACCTCAAAAAGTAATAGCTGGAATTGTAGAACACGAGGCATATTCAGGACATTATAAAAAATCACCATATAAATTCGCCCCTTTCAACCTTAGGGGTGTCAGTTTACATGTGAATGGTCAGCCATACGGATGAAATGTCGTATAATGGGGTACAATCTCTATGTTCGCGCCCTTTCCACGATCTAATAGCCAACACTGTTTCATGTGGTGATAGCGGTACGGGTATGAATCTTGAAGAATACGCTACGAATAGTAATTTATACGCATTTGATCTCAGCGCAGATCTTTCAGCTTGTAACGCAAGTCATTTAAACATTCTGAGAAAGGGGACATTAGGCCTCAATCTTTCATTTAGTGGGAGTCTGCAGACATCCATTACCGTCATCGTTTATCTGGAACACCCTCAGCTTATTGAAATTGACCGTGCCCGTAATGTGCTTTTAAATTACTAGAGATGAATGAAGAAGAAATAAAAGCTATGTTTAAAAACGAACCTCGATTTTTAGGGGTGTTCGCTATTAACCCTTTCGCTCCCCACGTGGATTTAAATCTACATAACGTGATTTAGAATTTTCGACCTTATTTCCTGGAGAATAAGGACCATTTTTGCATGAAATGACTAGAGAAAAATTTGACAAACGCGAATATACTCTTAAATTTAAAAGCAAAGCTGTCAATAGGCTTCTGGCCTTGATGAAAGACGGATGTGTGTCATTTTTTCATCTGATGAGCAGTTTTTGGTATTTTTTTCCATAGGTTTTATTTAATTTTCCCTATTAAATATTTTCTATGCTAA
>JABUQX010097168.1:5000-7500 GCA_015478945.1 Trachelipus rathkii | reverse complement strand
TCAAGAAAATCTTCTCTAATTTTTAAAGACTGAGTCTCCACATACCTAAGGCATAAAGTCATTTGTTCAGTTTTTGATGTGTCTGTCGTTTCATCCGCGAGTACGGAAAAACATGTAGCGTTATTAACGTTGCTCACAATTTTTTTCTTTATAATATCTCCACAAATTTCAATTAACTCGTTTTGAATTGAAGGACTAGTATATAGAGATACCTGAGGCGATTTCTTTAAGTGTTCCAGTAATAAATGATCGCCAGCATCGACGTGAAATCTTAACAATGCTCTAAAATTGCCATCAACTGCACTATTATCCAAAATATCTCCTGACTCATCCTTCCCACGCAATGCTATTCCTTGTTTCCCACAAAATATGATACTCTTTATAATCGACTTCAATTTTAGCCTATTTTCCTCAGCCTGTATTTGTAAATTACTATCAATTTCCTTTACAATATTACACGAGGTCCCTTTAGCAATATGTAAAAAATTATCTGCTAATATGACGCACGTTTTATGGTACTCCGTGTTTTGATGAGTATCAAATTTCCCTAATGCTTTCTTATAATTTGTAAATTTCTCAGAAACCAATGCGCCAGTAAACTGGTGCCCGCCTTTTCCTACGCAATCTTTGCAAAAAAGCACGCATATTTTACAGAAAGCTCCTCCTGCATGCTCAGAATAAGATAGCCATGGATACTTTAAAATTCATTAAAATTGAAAACTTAAATTTCTCTCTCCAATTTTAGGAAATTTATAGCTTGGGAGTGGGCTCCAGGAGGATTTTAATAGAAGCTCCTTTGTTTGATCATCGATATGTTTATTCACATATAAGCCTATATCTAAGAACAATGAGCTACTTACTTCGTTTCTAGAAGATTCTAAAGAAGAGCTTTACTGCCAGGCGAAAAATGTTGATGGAAGTAATAAATTTTTGTCGAAGAAAAGTGATTTGAATTATTTTTTTAGCAATTTTATAAATAAAAAACATCATTAATGAAATCATTAACATTTCTTTAAATAAAAGTGCATGGTTAATTTCTTTACTAAAAAATTATAAAATAAAATAGAAAAAACGGGAAAAGTAAAAAGCAACGTTGTAATATGAAAAATGAGGGAAAATGAATTGGAAGGGGTTTGTCTAAAATTTTTTTATTTTTGTATATATATATATATATATATATATATATATATATATATATATATATATATATATATATATATATATATACATATATACTACTGTATAGATATATATATATGTATAGATATATATTGTATATATATATATATATATATATATATATATATATATATATATATATATATATATATATATATATATTTATATATATAATATATATATATATATATATATATATATATATATATATATATATATATCCTATATATATATATATATATATATATATATATATATATATATATATATATATATATATATATATATATATATAAATATATGTATATATATAGATATATATATAAATATATATATATATATATATATATATATATATATATATATATATATATATATATATATATATATATATATATTAATAACTATACTATATATATATATACATATCGAGAGAGAGGAGATAGAGAAGAAGAAGATATATGTGCCTGAGGGAGAACTGGTTTAAGGTTCATAATTTTTATTTCGCCAAGATTTAGGGGGGGCAAGTGCCCCCCCCTGCACCCCCCTGCCTACGCCCATGTATATATATATATATATATATATATATATATATATATATATATATATATATATATATATATATATATATATATATATATATATGTATATATATATATATATATATATATATATATATATATATATTTATATATATATATATACATATAAATATACACATTCTCTCTATATATAGATATATATATATATATATATATATATATATATATATATATATATATATATATATAATTTAAGGGTATAAATATATTATAAAATATTTATTTATATATATATATATATATATATAAATATTGAAATATATATATATATATATATATATATATATATATATATATATATATATATATAATAAGACAGGGCAGTAATATATATATATATATATATATATATATATATATATATATATATATATATATATATATATATACACTGTATATATATATATATATATATATATATATATAAAAAGAATGAGAAAAGGTTACCTGTCAAGAAAACTACATCTTTCTTTTATAGCCTTGGGCGAAATCTTATCGACCAGAATATCCGACGAAAGGTAATTGACCGTGAACTAAAAGGGATTACCTTTTCTCCGATTTAAGCCCTTTTGACCGCAAACCTCATTAGCCTAATTCAACCATGAAGCTCACAAAGCATGCATGGGAATGAAAATTTATTCATTTATTTCGTATTTTTAATACACACTTTGAACTCAAATTTGTATAAAAACATGAATTCAAATAAGGTCTGAAAGGCC
>JABUQX010097167.1:0-7500 GCA_015478945.1 Trachelipus rathkii | reverse complement strand
TTATATTTTATTATTATATATTATTATTATTATTATTTTATTATTATATTATTATTATTATTATTATATATAGTTTTATATACATATCAGTTTGATTTTCTTGAAGATATTTTCTTTAAATAAATTGAAAAAATATAAATAATAAGGTTTATATGTTTATTGTTTTTCGTGGGCAAAAGAGCTTTATGCATTTTTCGTTTTTAAAAATTGAAGGAATGGTGTGAAGCGTAATATTGTCAACGAGGTTGCATTTCGGTATGATTTTAGAAAGAGTTTTTTTTTTTATTTTCTGTAATGAAACGTTGACAGATTGACCCGCCTTCGCTTGTAATTAGTAGTATGTATGGTACCTGCAGTTTTAGTACAAAAGGTGTGAACATATTTATGCTTGCTGAATGAAAATCTATTTCATTGGTCAGGAATGTATCGTAGTGTATCTATCTTGATATATAAACGGATGTTTTGAGTTGGAGAGCGACTTTGTCCTTGGATTTACTGGAGCGCACTTGTGTTGTTGGTCTTTATATGTGGCACATTTTATTTTATCGTCTGTTATGGAAATTTACAGTTATGATATGTGTCGTCTGCAATATTAGTAGTTTTACCTGTGTTTGCAAATCAATTACCTGTGTTAAAGACTCAGCGATATTTATTGGTGTTTTAAATCATATTTATTAATTTTTAAATGGTTTATTTGTGTAAAATATTTTGAGTATATATTTTATTATAATATGAAATCATTTTTAAGTATTTCATATGCGCAGTGTTTGATATTCAAGGTAATTAGAGGTATCCTGTGTATTCCCACATTATATGATGAAGTAAGTATTCCATTTATACTTTTGGGTAGAATTTATTATTTTGTATTTTGGTTCATTTACTAAAAAGTAAAATTTCTATTTTCTTTAACAATTGTTCATAAGTTGGTTATGCAAGATCTCTAAATGCAACTAACAATTATTAGTCTATTTAGTAAATATCGATAATAGCTTGTTTAAAAAAATAAGAGAATGAGGAAATATAGATGGGAAAAAAATGATGATATAAAAATATAAAATACATTATTTTGATATTTATGGGTGTCCGATAAGGAGGATTGTAAAATCATGGGGGCGTATAATAATAAGAATTAATTAACAATAGTTAATATTTTATATAATACAATGTTGAATAGAAAGCTATAAGTACAGACTCTCTTTTATTTAAATGAAAAATCCCCATACAAATACTATATGGTGGATAAGTAAACTAGATGGATATCAATCAAATCTAGGTCGTCTTGTCTAAACTTATTAGTGTTAAAATAATATAGAGATAATAAATTTATTAATATTAATAATATATTTATAATATATGATATATATATATATTATATATAAATATATTATTAAATATATATAATATATATTAATTATAAAATCTTGAGCGTATATAACCACAAGAGTTCCTTTTCTCTATACTATTATAATTATTTATGCCCGTTGAAAGTATTTCAAATTCCAAACAGTTTTATAATCCAAATTTTTGACTTCTCAAATATTAAATATTATAGATATATAATGTATAAATCAAATAGGTTACAATAATTTAAGCTCTTCCAAAATACAGTGTTTTTAGATTTTAACAATAAAACCTAGAGCAAATGAAATTTTATATATTATAAAGAATATATATTAACGTTGTTATTTAAAAAATATTTTCATTGTTCATTGGAAATTGAAAAAAGTTACGTTGTTCTACAAGTTAATAGATAATATTTTAATCATATTTAAATAAGTAGTATAAATTATAGATGTGGTATTAAAATAATCGATTTATTACTTAAAACTTTTTTTTTTATTATATTTTGTGCTGAAAAAAGAATCCTCATAATATATATATGTTATAGATGATATATATATGTAGATATATTATTAATATTTTATTATATAATATGAAATAATAATAATATATATTATAATAGTAATTATGATATATTATATATTATATATAATATAAGTAATATATTAATATAGCTTATATGATATATTAATATATATATATAAATTATTCTATTAATATATATATATATATAATTCCAGAATATGAGAAGATCGAACTGCAAAAGTTTCATTACTATTTCAATGTCAGTCGAGTATAGCAAAAATTAAATCTTGCTTTATAATATATTTTAGTTTTTAGAGGAAAATCTTCCGATTAGTTATTCGTAAGTATTTTCGCAATAACAGTGTTGTTGTCAAGAAATGCTTCAAACATGTTGCCCTCCCCCTAGTACAACATTACTTTGCTTTAACACACAGGAAAATTATTTCTGCTTATTATTCGTGTATTTACGCCAAGTTACCGCTTCAAGGACTCCGAAATTCGCGCTAATACTACCTCGAGGCAATCTCTTTATTTTTTGGGCCTTCGCAAGATTCTCACAACACATAATCGTCTAATTAGTTGTTTACTATCCTCTACTCGCAGCTAGAGATCTATTTTTCGACTACTGAGAGGTGCGCTTCGATTTATCTTCTAGAATCACACGCGTATTACTCTTATTTTGGAATATATGAGCTCTTAGAATTTAGGGTTTAATAATATCAGTGTTAATTTTCTGAGATTTATTTTAATGGTTATTTTATTTAGCGCTACGCTCACCACCACTTGGGGCAATTAATTATAATATTTTATTTTTAATTTTATTATTTATTGTTAATTTTTATGTATATATTATATATCTATATAACAGAATTAAACAATCTTTATAGATATTAAAGTAAGCGTAAATGATTGCTTATTTATAATATTATATTTAATATTATATAATATTATATAAATTATTATATTATATATAATAACCAGTAAACAAAATCTCTTAACACTTAACGCTATACTAATAATACTAATTAATCAAAGACATTAATAATATAATATAATTGCATATATTATTACCTAACTAACTAAGTACCTGTTTATTAACTATATTTATAACTATACCTAACCAAACCTAAAATATTTAATACTAATAATATATATACATACCTAGGAATAATATATATATATACTCATAACTTAATAACTTATCAATAAATATAACGTTAATAATATATATATATACTCCCACCTTCCTTCCCCAAAGACTGGGGGTAAGGTGTGTAGCATACACCGTAAAAGAAAAGTCAGTAGAAGAACATGACAAAGGAAGAAAAAGAAGTCCAAGCTTACCGCAACCCACCTTTATATACTATTTAGTGAGAACTTTATCAGTATCTCTTCGTTACAGATAAAATTTTCCACCCGCAATTATAGTCAGCATAATCGACGGAATTAACGCGACTAATCAGTTTCTCGTTCAATTAGGGGTTATCTTTTGGCCCAGGATGTAGCTCATACTCTTTACCCCCTTACAGAAAAATCCCGTCATTCACTCATAATATAGCACTTTCTTAATTGCTCTGACAAACTAAATTTGATCTCTTCCATCCTAGTACATTATTACGCCTTTTTACGGCTCAGTTAATTCTTATTTATGACATTCAGGTCCTATCTCAATACCTGAGTATTGATTTTCAAAAATACCTCTTCAGTGTATATTCACTACTTGCTGTAGCATTGTGAAACTGAGCCACTGACAGAACCTAATGGCAGCACCCATCAGTGAATTACTATTTTCACAAGGGCAAAACCGCCAACACTTAACTAGTCTGACCCAATTAAGGACAGGGGCGACGTGTACTTTCTCTTTCTCTGTTTGCCAGCTGGGAATGACTTCATAAATTATCCACCCTCAAATAGGGAACCGTACTGATGCTATCTTTTTACTGTTCTCCGTCTCAGTCTATTCGCCTCTTTTACTCTTTCTTCATCAACAACTCTTGCTAGGACGTTCAGTTTCCTTTTGGACGACTCATACTTCTACTGTCACCTACACGCCCGCTTGAAGAGACGCTTGTATCATCGAACACCTAATTTTCTACATTTCAGATCCAGGACCCTAGCCTCGTGGATTGGTGCCAAGACAATTAGTTGCTCAAAGGAATATTTCTTATTGCATTGTAATATGGTAACAATACATACCCATAACTAGTAACGAAGTTCGGGTGAGTGACTACTGTAAGATTAGGTCCCGCTCTACGATTCCTTTATAAATAAAAAGTATAATTGGAGTTTTGCAGAAATATGACGATTTAATTGCACCAGATCTGGAGAACAAGAAAGATTCTAACAATCCAATCATTGTTACCCTTTATGATTCCAACAATATTTTCTTAATATTTAAAATTAGAGCAACTGTTAACTCAGATTGCTCACCCTCTAACTATAATATCGTATGTTTTTCTACCGATTCTGTGCGACTCTTGGAAACAATTTATCTTTCTCGTATCTACCACGAACATCCTTATTAATATAGCCAATTATTCAATTACTAAATACATCTCAACTAATTCGTTCAGATTACCACACAATGCAAATAACATTCATAACATCTTTAACAAGATGCAACTCGGAACCTTCCATTGTTCATAAATTCTTTCAGATTCTCAGAGCTTCATACTATCTATCCTTTTTGGAAAAAGGGCCAATCCAGATGAAAGTGGATCTTGAATAACCAAGGAGACTTAATTAATGTCCACCAATAAAACATAATCATTTGTCGAAAAATAACAATGATACTTTGTGATATGTAATAGAGTCATTCACATATCTTCATTTACACATACTTTTGATTCCATTATTAGTTCAGAGCTATCCCACGCATAACCATTAGATATACTCAATAACATCTAAACTTATGGCATTGAGCTTCCCTATTAATCCTATATACGTTGATGTTTGGTCAATCACATAAACTACTAACTACTTAAGTGTGTGTTGGTGGGGCATTTTTGCCAGGTGTCGTTTCTCCGTCTGTGCCTGATTTTCTATTTGTGGCTTAATAGATAAGATAATGTTTAAAATCTGAGGATCTTGACGAGTCAGTTTGTATGTGGTGGGCACCGTTCTATTTTAACTGCAATCAGTCTTCAGTTCACTTTGACGCAACTCTTTCGACCAAAATACAGCATATATCTTCCCTCAACACTCAATACACGTAATTTCCCATATTCATTTAATTTTTAATGGTACTTTTAACCTTACCTATAATAATATAAGAGGAGTACTTTGACTGCTCCTACTCTAAGTTATACCTCTAGGTAAACTATACTATACCATATTACGCTTTAGATTGAACCAATTTTTCCAAATTCACTCATTCTACCATGCTTTCACTGCCGATTTCTTGTCCATTTCTATACAGGCAATTTTCATCAATATACCATCAGTATTTACCATTCGTCAACTAGTCTCACTCTAAGACCCGAAGTTACCTCGACCCTTATTAATGACCTTAACATAAATATCCACAACCTTACTATTACACAATCACATAAGTACATACTTATTAAGAGACTAGTTTAAATACCAATGTTTTAATTTAACGTGATTAATGATATTTTTTTTGCTTCTCGAACGTCCCCTCTTATTTGGTGTACTGATCAGGTGCGACACGACTCTGCAGTTAATTGATTATTCTTTAGCTGAAAGATTGATTATCCTCTTTATTCATTAGTTTCTATAACCTTCGCGGTTCTATCTTACTAAAGGATATGATTCTTACTTATATTCTTCTGTGTTAATTAGATCCGATTCATCTCTTTCAAACTGTCAGTTATTTTTTTTCTTCCACTCCTCCTTTAGAGATATTTTATATTTCTTTTTTCCTTTTATTAATATCCCATTATATGTTTTACTTTTTTAACTTATAATTATAATATAGATTATAATTATATATATTATCATACTTTATATTATAGTAATATATATTATAAATAATATATAGTATATTACATTATATATATAACTTATATAATTAGGTTATAATTATATATAATATATGATATATATATATATATATAATAATAATATATACTAATATATAGTTATAATATTATATATTAATTATGATATATATAATCGTAGAATAAGAACTTAACCTAGTAAGTTTTACCAAGTTAGATCAGTTTAATAATCTACTATCTTTTACTGTGTCTGAAACTCTTACCCATTAGTAATTACATCTAAGAGATTACATTTCTAGGAATAGCGGCAATGGTCCCGAGACGCCAGTCTCGAGTCTAAAACACTCACTAGGTATAGGATTTTGGTTCACCTATTATTCAGTATAAATAGAACAATAGTACTATCTTCTATCCATATACGAACTAATCAAACCTCTCATTCTATCACTAGTTGTTAATACATTAGATATCTTGTTCTTATTGGGTAGTGCTGTGTCTCAAAAGAGGTTTGAGGAATTGAAGAATGTAGTGGAGGCGACAATAGGACAAAATAATATTTAACTAGTATAGATACAGATTAATTTATGTTAGGGGGAAAATATATAATTTATATATATATTATCTATAATATATATATAGTTATATATATTATAATATTATATTATAGTATATATTAATAGATATATAATTATAATAATATATATATAATTACATATATATAATATAGATAATATATATAGTATATATATATATACTTATATATATATAATTATATATATTATATACTATATATATATATATATACTACGTACCACACACATAAGTAATATCGTCTATATGCTTGTTGTTCTCTCCTTCCTCCTCTTCCTTTTTTCTTCATCTGGCACAGGCACTTCAAATTCCAAGAAGGAGGTGAATATTTCAATTCAGAAACACAGCTTCTAAATTCTCATCAGTCAGGGATGACTTCTTAGGCCTGAGAACATTAGAGCCCAACTGAACAATTCTCCAAAGCCGCGGAAAGAGGGAGACAGGCAGGTATTGTACTTGATAAGAGTCCAACCAGACTGTCTCTGTTGCTGCTGAGGGAATAGGTATACAGACAGTGGGGTGGTCCTCTTTCACCTTCAGCTTGTTCCAAATCTCAAAAGCCTTCTTCAAGTCCTACTCATGGTGGTCGATAGCCAGCGGCTTGTTTGTCATTCGCCTTCATGTTAATGAAAGGGTCGTTTTCACTGTCAACTGCTAGTTGTAGGCGGCACCATCGTAATGTCGTGATCAGGAGTACGCTCTATCAGACCTCACTGATCACCCTCTCCCATTGTGATCTCCCTCTCAAAAGTCCTACATTCAGGAACTCAACGACTGGAAGTTTTAAATGAGGGCGGAGTGTGGTCATCAGCAGGTCTATGTCCAAAAACAGGTGCTCAAACCTCCCCTTGAGGCACCTTTAAAGTTAGGTAGGAGTAATATATATACGTATACTATTATTAATAATACTATATATTAATATATATATTTTAATACGTTATATATATATATATATTATAATATATGATATATATATATTAATAGAGTATATATAAATATATAATATATACTGAGATCTAATAGTGATATTAAGAGAGACCGCATTAATGTCGCTAAATAATAGAGGACATAAGAAATCTAGAGA
>JABUQX010097166.1:22500-30227 GCA_015478945.1 Trachelipus rathkii | reverse complement strand
AGAGAAGAGATGATTGCTCTCTCTATCAAGAGCCATTTAACCTTGACATAGGTATGTGAGGTAATGTACTGAAAGTCAAATTGGGCTATATACTTAGAGAATAAACAAGATGAGTAAATCACAGGAAATACATTATGTGAATTTAAAGCAAGACGAGAGCGAAGGTAAGATTAAGTGATTAGAACTAGAACGATTACAAGATAGCTTAAGCAAGAGCATAGAATTTTAAGTATTGACGTGAGTATTTTAGTAATAGAGGCATAGTTTGGAAGTATAGGCAGAATGACGGTTGAATACAAGGTTGAATAGGGATAATTATTCAATCACAGAATTGTGGATATTGTTATACTCCTCGTTGCAATAAAGTAGAATGGATTCCAACTGAAGTAAAAATTTTTTCTTTAAATGAATAATACAAATGAAGAAAGTAAAACATAGCAATTCTGTTATGCATTACTAAAACCATGGAAAATTTATTGATGCTAAAATACAGAACTGCTGAAAAATCAGCTAGAATGCATCTTTCACCACACTAACGGTATTCAAAAAATAAATCCAAGCTATCTGATATACTTCTTCCATTATCACAAGAGTAGCAGCAAAGTTAGATAGTTTAATATGCGATTTATAAACATTAGATTGATTCAGTAGCTTATGAAAGATGAACGGCAATTGCAGGAGTGTCAGTCCTCTCGCTGGTCTTTTATGGACTGCAGAAATCTGGGAGCGGAACATGTCATCTCTCTTTCGAAATGCATGGAGAGAAACAGTTAAGAATGGTTAGGACACGTGAAAGAATCTGGGAATGACAGCGGCGGTCGGCACAGATGTAGAGCAGATTGTCATTCTGGATTCGGAGAGTCCCAAGCAAAATGGTAGACATCCCCTCCTTGACAGCGAAGACCGTACTCGTGTACAGATGGAGTGCGATATCGTGGCAAGACGATGGGTCGGTATACATGCTAGGTAATAGAGGAGGCCACAACGTATCTTTGCACAGACAGAGATGTTTCGGCGAAAATTTCTCGAACGGTACGAGGCACCTGTACGGTCTGATCATCCCTCCTGCCTTACTCACTCTCTCAGGATTCTATATCGTCGTATATCATCACTACTTATCTACTCTATCTTATCTTTTGTATAACTATAACATCTTCAAATAATGCTACATTTCAGTGGCCTACTATATATATATATACTACTATAACTTATTTAATATATCACTTACTACTATATAATATACTATATATATATTATTACTTACTAATTACTCCTTCACTATATCTTCTTCACTAAGTAGTATATTATAATATAGACATATATAGTACTGTATATATATTGATCTAACCGAATAAGAGTTAGTAAGATCTCATGCGCATGCTAGGGGATCAGCCGATATATGATATATACATATACTATACTATATATACTAGTAATATATATATACTATATATATAATATATATAATTATATACATATATATATATATATATTATATACTATAATACTATATATACGTATAGTATCAAAATTTTATTTAATACTAGCGCCTTTCACTGCATGCTATTGAATCACAACAATGAAACTGTAGGTTAGAAATAATTGTTGGAACAACTGGAAAATCGTACATGGGGAACCAGAGGGGAGAGAGAAGAGAGAGAGAGGGAGAGAGAGAGAGAGAGGAAGAAGAGAGAGAGAGAGACGAGAGACGAGAGAGAGAGAGAGAGAGAGAAGAGAGAGAGACGAGAGGAGAGAGAGAGAGATGAAAACACAGCGCGGAGAGACTCTCCAAAAAATTTACGATCATCGCCAAAAAATCGTAATTAACGATGAACACATTCAAGAGATATGTTTGCCATGACCCCAAACAAGAAATATTTTTAATTAGAAAAAACAGCTAGGAACAAATAATACAAATAACGCACTTAAGCTTTTTCCTTTTCTACTTTGGAGACTTTCCAATTTGTCATATTCCAGAAAGGTTTAAGGTTGAAAAAGGTAGGATAGTGTCAAGCAGTCTTAAAAAGTTTAAATAAAGAACCCACATGTGATCCCCAGTAAGAGTTAGTTTTACATGCTGGCTGAATATAAATATCTTGAAGCACTCTTCGATTAATTTTCTTCAGGTCATTTTTCTCCCCTGATTCTTTAAATTTTTTTTCTTCCTTTCATCTTCATTCTTATAATTTTTCACTGTAAGTTTTCATGCAAAATTGGCGAAGACGTATTTTTTATAGAACTCTGCGAAAAGCGTTTGAGGATCATAAGGGTCTTTATATTCATCCACTATATATATCTCTATCTAATCCACCTCCACCACATCAATATATATATATAATGTATATTCATAGTATTCATATATCTTTTCTCTATCTCACACTCTTATATCTCTCTAGTCCTCATCTATATCGTCTACTATTACTCTACTCCTTCTATCTCTTACTCGGTTATCTCTATTCATCTCTCTTATATTCTTTTGAAGCTAATTAACTATATTACTTATTCTATATATTATATATTTATAATAATATCTACTATATTAATTAAAAATTCTCTCTAAATTTACTCAATCTCACTCTCCTCTCTCTATCTAGTATCTATTATTAATTAAGTATATCTAAATATAATATCTATATACTATATATATATATATATAATATTATAAATTAATATATTATAATTATATATATATATATATATATATTATATATAATATATATAATATATAGACCGAAGAGAAGAGAAGTGCTGAAGAGATATAAAGAGTAGTAAGAGAGAGATATGAAATAAATGAGATAAGGCACTATAAACTACAAATGGAAGAAATGCGATCGTCTGTACTATGATGGATGTATTTACTAGGATTTAAATCATAAAAGCAGCATGCATCTAGACTATTAAAGTATAATAAAAATATAAATATTATAAAATACCTATTATTATTATAGCATTATTATTTATGTCTATGATTTATTGTTAATTAGTAATAACAGTAGTAGAGCAAAGATAAGCATATTGCATATTAACACCATGAAAAATACAATAAAAATTTATATACAAAAAGAATAATATACATAAAAATATTTACATATATAAATAATATAGTTTTTATTGCCCCGAAAATGTATCTTTTAGAGGAAAGAGAATCGCAGAAGTTGTAGTTAAATGTTTACACGATTAGAATTAGATAATAATACTAACTAGCCGTGTATTATACCTATCACTTCCTTCATACCTCTCCACAATTCATCACAAACTCAATATAAATTTGGTTGGATTGTTTCTATCTAGAGATGGTTATAACACTTTATATTATCTCTCTATATAACAACATCCAGCTAAATTTTTAAACTAACAATATGGTCAAACACAGAGTATTATGAAAGATGCAGATCTAAAAGATAAAATATTGAACTAAACGTAAGTATAATCTATGGTCCATATTTTAGTCTAAGCGATGCTATTGGACTACTTGTCAATGTTAAAAAATTAACTTAAATTATTTGTGTCATTGTGGAGGATAAATTTGCTATAAAATTAGGTTCAAGAGATAATAAGTAGAACTAAACACCAGAATGCTGAGAATGTATAATCTGCAGTGAAAAACTAGATTGTTTGTTTTCCTAATTATTCTTGTGGCGCATTGCCCGACTATTTTTTGCACTCGTGAGTTGAAGCGCATTGGACGGATTGATTTAGTCGACGTGCTGCATCTCTGTAATGCCAGCAATGTAACGGGGACTGAAGCGAGAGTATGTAGTGGAGATAATCTGATGACCTGGTTCATTTGAATTTGAACATTAGAGGGAATCTTGTTGGTTTTAGATTTACAGTCAGAGTTTTGTATTGTAGGAATTCTGATTTGATGACATCCAAATCTCTGATTTGTACATCCTTAATTTGTTAAATCTGGGCAAGAATAATAGAACGAATATGTAGATGATTTCGTCGTACATGTAACAAATATCGTGATGTTTATGCATTTTTCTGGTAGCGTCGACTCTCATAAAGGGATCCAGCGTAATTTCTTCCGCGCGCCAAACACTCATGTTGGAAACTTGATTTTTCATTCTGTGTAAAATAAAACAGTGCGGCCAGATGACCTGTGGAAATTTGTGTTCGCAAGTGATAGTGAGGCCAGTTGTTTTCCCAATATTTTTTAAAAGATATTGTTATTTTTTTTTTCGATAGAAGTGAACATATTAGAATTAGTGGTCAGTATTTTTAAATCAACGGATGTGTCGATTGAGATATTAGAAATTAGTGTACTGTATTTTTTAAGATCAAAGAATTCTAAAAATTAATTAATGAGAAATCATTGGAAAGTGATATATATTATTATATATATCATATATTAGCTATATATATACTATATACTATTTATATATAATGGTTTATATATATATCATATACTATGATGTAGTGATAAGTATATTAGCGTATATAGTAACGCGTAGTCATATTAGTACTATATATTAGTTATACGATATAGTACTTATATATTTATGTATTAGGGGGTACGTAATGAGTTGGACGTTCATGGAAAGAGTAGAGGCGCTGAATAGAGGGTCTGTCTGTATGGCGGCATTCTGAACTTTGTCTGTGAAAAATAATTGGCGTATGATATGCAACAGGTGTGGCCAGGGCCCTGATGCTAGAGGCTCGCCGTCAAGATGGACCACTCCCGAGGTATCAAGTACGGAGGCATGAATCGAGAAGTCGTTGGTGAGTGCGAAAGTGGGATGATACGTTTTCGGTGGCATATGGCTTACGCTAGTGCGATGGAAATTCAGGTGATGATACGAGGCATAGAGATTGTAGGCTGAAAGAAAAACCTATACGTGTTTGGCAATCACTATGGATGCATGCGAAGTTGTAGCCTGATTGTAGGCCATGAATTTGGAAGCCTGGAACTCACTCCTGATTTTATCTCAATCAAAACTTAATTTATTTTTAATTGTTAATAATTTCATTCTAAATGTCTTTTTTATATGTTTATTCATTTATTAATCTTAGAAATACTGATTTTTAAGTTTATGAAGTCCCAAACACCCCAACGCCATCTTAATGCTCTGTTATCTAGGTACGTATGATACGTGGGCTGTCGGATATTATTCTTGTTTACGTGATATCTCTCTAATGGTGTCTATCCCAGTTACTGTAACGGTGTATGTAAAGACGAGGATAGTAATAATTATTTTAATTTTAGTGCCTAATCATTTTTTTGTATTACTTTGGTTAGATTGTGATGTGCTTAAGTCTTTGTATAACTTTACTTTTCTAGTATATTCTTGATATAATTTATTCAGTTACAACTGCGTAAAACGTACTTAGGCGTAGACCATCATATTGTCTAGTTATTAATTCTATATCATTTTAGACATGTACTAGGCTGGATGTATGAGCGCCTTGAGAGGTAAAGCGCGATGAACCGTTCTTAGATGTCACGATGCGCGACTGCCTGGCTCCTTGGTGGTTCTGTGCGTCGTTCTCCACTTTTCATCTTTAAATTGAGGTTTCGCCTAAGGCAACAAATTCAAATATCGCAGATTTTTCTATAACATAGTACGTATATATATATCTAGCTATTATATTATAAGTTAGACTATGTATAATTAGTATGAAGTGAGGTAATCACGTACCGCCACTGATTTTAATAGGTATATAAGTCTCTATACATTATGTAAGAGCAATAGAGCGTTATAACAGTGGTCTACTGGATAGATAGGCATGAAGTATTAGCCTATGGGTATATAATTGTGAAATATACGGTTACACACATGATAGTTCACATATAGAGTAAGTAACACTATAGGCAGTCAAGCAGTGGATTAGTTGCATAATTATATATAGAACGTGTATGTATCTATAGTATATAGACTATAATTATACTGTAAATATATATATATTGTATGTAATAGTATTATATATTGAATAGTAGCATTAGTAAATAGGTATATATATATATATATTTATATATTATAATATACTATATATATATGTATATATATATATATATTATATATATATAGTATTATATGACTACTAATTATATATATATATATATATATTGTATCCTTGGTGGACAAAGATGGGAGGCCTACTAAATCCCACCGTCATTTAGGAGAAATCAAAAATCCAAGCCAAATTGAAAGCCGATATTTCTCGATACACAGCGTTTGAAAGGATTCATGTCAAAGGAAGTTGAGAAAATATATAGATAAAGGGAATGTTCTAAATTTAACAAGTAGAGTAGACATGAAGTGGTGATCAGCAAAAATTATAATAACCGGTTCTCTTTTTTGTTATAAAAGTTAATAACCAGTTTTTTGTTTTATAAAACTAATAACCGGTTTCTTTTCCCGTTGCAAGATCTATTAACCGGTTCTTTTCTTTGTCATAAAAGTTAATAACCGGTTCTCTTCTTTGTTATAAGAGTTAATAACCGGTTCTCTTCTTTGTTATAAGAGTTAATAACTGGTTGGTTTTCTTGAAAGGTATTACCAACAGGTAGGTACACGTGATCTTTTAGAACCGGATTCCAACTCACATTTGAGTACATGTAAGATTGAGCATAATGATTAGGTCTAAGGTAGTCAGAAGCTGAACAGAGAAAGGATAGGACTGTGTGGGAAAACATGTACGAATACTCCTCAAAGGTGGATTTATGCGACTGATGTGCTCAGAGGTTGGGTCCGTTGAAATTGCAACGGTATAGAGCAAAGAATGTTACGCAACAATTCGACGGGCGGAGAGAGAGAGAGAGAGAGAGAGAGAGAGAGAGAGAGAGAGAGAGAGAGAGGAGGGGAGAGAGAGAGAGAGAGAGAGAGAGAGAGAGAGAGAGAGAGAGAGAGAGAAGAGAGAAGAGAGACGAGAAAGACACAGAGAGAGACAGAGAGAGCAGAAGAGAGACATGAGAACCTCGGAAAGAGATGTGATAGTGAGGGCCTGTGGAGAGGAGAGAGAGAGAGAGAGAGAGAAGAGAGAGAGAAGAGAGAAGAGAGAGAGGAGAGAGAGAAGAGAGACAGAGAGAGAGAGAGAAGACGAAAGAGAGAGAGAGAGAGAGAGAGAGAGAACAGGAGAGAGAGAGAGAGAGAGAGAGAGAGACAGACAGACAGACAGAGAGAGAGAACATTATTGTTGAAGGGAATAAAAGCTCTAGACTCAATCATTTCAAGGAGTGTTGTGTGAGTGGAACCACTACAGGTACGCGAGTCTTACCCATATACGGGCAAACGTCAAATAAAGGACAATTAACTGGGACCATGCGAAGAAGTTTTAAAGGCACTTCAAATTGCCCCCAACCTCTTAGATTCTTGTTTAGTGAAAGAGAAATAATATGATTTTTCAAAGAAAGATCAAGAAAATAAGGAATGCCCAGAATATTAGAAACAGACAAATTATCGAGTTGTGTGATTTCCAAGAAGATGTTATTTTTGTGTGAATCATTTTGTCGAAAAGATATATGAAGAGAATGTGTTCTTGAGGAACTGAAAAATGCACCATGTTCCTCAGCCCTAATGAGAAATTTGAGAAAGGTCAGAAGTGTAGTGGCTTAATTAGAAGCAGATAGTAGATGAAGGGATAGAGAGAAGGTCGCTAATTAATGAAATAGAAAATGTGTTAGTTGTTGACTGAACAGAATTTTGAGGAAAACGTCTATTGATTGATTTAAAAGTATGAACGGTTGTTATCTACAACCGTTCGTACTTTAAATCAATCAAAGT
>JABUQX010097166.1:0-7500 GCA_015478945.1 Trachelipus rathkii | reverse complement strand
TAATATAGTATATAAGATATATATATAGTATATATAACATTTCTCAGGGTCATTTCTTGTATAAAAATTTCGACACTTTGTTATTATATATTGATTAGAAATTTAAAATAATATTATATATTATATGATAACTATATAGTAGTTAAAATCACTGCAATACTTACTAAAATAGTATATAGTTCTATATATAATATATAATATAGCAGCTTTGGCTCTGGCCGCCAACAGCTATCGGACATTACTGAATGAGTTCATAGCGGTAAGAAACTATTTGACTTTCAACCATTATATGAAAACTGTAAAACACAATCTTATAAAACTATACACAATAGTAGTGAGTAATTACTCACTAGTAACTTACAAAGTTACGTCTCCATCATTATCTATCGATTGATGTATTTTCTTCGCTTTTTTACGAATAACCCTTAAAAAACGTCGTCATGCATAACATTATAAGGAAGTTCAAATTCTTTTTTATTTCGCCATAGAATTACGGGTCGGCAATATCCATCCCCCGCTGCACCCCTGGCCACCGTCCCACAGTATATATATATATAGATAAGCTTTCTACTATATGATAACTGATATATATATATAATATATTACTATATCATAAAATAACCTTATACTGATATATATTATATTATTATTTTAGTTATTTTTTTATTCATTATTTTTTTTTTGAGATTGTTGTTTTTTGTGTGTATTTGTGTATTTATGTGTGTGTATTTGTATAATATTTATATAATAATTTCTTTGATTTTATTCATATTATTTTAGGTTTCTATTGTCTGATTCTATAAGGTATTGCTTATAGATGTTGTTGTGTTTATTACTGTGTCTTGATTAAGATGAACGTGTTGCTCTCAATTATTATTTTAGTGATCTTATACTTTTCAGAAAATTATACTTCAAGTGCATAAACTTTAATGATATATATATCTCAATGTGCAGTAAGATATGACTGGCTCTTATAATGAGTTATCTTTGTTTATTAGAGTGTTGCTGCTTATTCTCGATATTTAGAGATTAGTGAGGCATGATTTCGTATCGAGTTAGAATTGTATCGCTCAGGCGGCTGTTTAAATAAGCATAGCGTGTTTTCTAGTCAATTTAATATTTAAATTTATATTTTATGCATGAGTTACATAAATGGTAAAATATTTAAATTCAAGATAAAAACTTCCCATTACACGTTATGGTCATCTAGTAACAGTTATCATTACAAATTGCGGTGACTTGCGAGCCACCGTATATAGGAAAGACAATACGAACCTTATCCACACGTATTGCTGAGCAAATAAGGTATATTCATTTAGTAGTCTAGACCATTGTATCATCCTCCCTATTCAGCTCATAAATCTCATAGCTCTTCAGAAGGCCACCAATACAGATACCATAATTTGAAATATTGGTCCCAAAACTGAGAACCCGATCCTTCAGTTGTTAATCCTTGTATATTGGGCATCTCAAACCGACCTTAAAATGAAAATAATCAAAATTTTAGTTAAATCAAGAACTCTTTACGAATCCTAATATTGAAATATTAATTTATCGTAAAAGTTAATTAATATCTATAACATCTCAATCCACATATTATTAATCTTATCTTATTAAGTTATATTAATTTTTGTATTGCAAATTTATCATTATATGTAAGCCCTTAAAAATGGCAAGAAGTATTCTCAACCCGTCAGAACTAGGTTCGGACTACATAAATTATTTAAAAATTGGTCCAATTTACTCCATACATAAAAAATGAATATAATAACGTTACGAATATATATATATATATAAATTATACTAATTTATTTATAATAATAGTTTATCATATATTATTTATAATTGTCTAATAATTACCAAATAATTAAATAATAATATATTATATTATACAGTATATATAATCATATATATAGTAATACTATTCACATTCTATTAGTAATAAACAATATTAATAATATATCTGATTTACAAATTTTTAAAAAATATTTATTATGAATTATAATAATCCATATAATAATTATGAGGTATTCCAACTTACTCCAAAGCAAATTTTGAAAGGAAATTTAAACAAGAGAATTTTTTTGTGGAGCACTCTAGTTGTTGTGATTTATTACCTATCATATAAAAAAACCCAACATTTAAATTTTTGAACTTCACAAATAAAGATATTATTCCACCTTATTAAAGAGTTAGACCAATAATGTGTATTAATAATAGTTATACAGGTCATTTTCTTTGTAAACGTGTAATTTAAAACCAAATTCATTTAATCGAACCTATATATGATATAGTATGATATATATTATATATATATACAAGTGATTAATATGTCTAGACGGCAATTATATAGATATATAATATATATATATATATATATACATACATGTTACGTATTTATAGTATATTAATTAGTATATATATAATAGTACTATATATAAAATATAATATATTAGTTTATTAGTTTTTGTTAAAACCTAAAATGATATAATTTATAATGTTTTATATAAGCTATAATATAATAATATATTATAATATATGTATATAAGATAATAATATACTGCACTGATTATAACTAATATACTTATATGTACTATATTATATAAATACTTTATAACTTTGAGCATATAGTTATTAGTACCACGATATTTTTATTAATAACTATTGTATATTAATAATAATACATATATTGATCATAGTCATTCATATAATTATGTGATAAACGTGTTATCAGAGACAATCTATTTCAATGATAATTGAGGAACTGATTCAACCATGGCTATAATCTCAATATAGACTCTACACATCAAAATAATAGCCCAACATGGATCTCTTAAGCATATAGTTTAATATCTATATTGGGGTGCTGGTAGCCGATTGTAGTGGGCACAGTATGGACTCGACAAAGTACCCACCCGTATCGAAGTCTCTTATAGGTAATGACCAGACCCAAGCACCCGACTCTTAACACATCTTGGTATTTACCCTCAGGGTACTCCTTTGGTTAAAAATTATTCATGTCCGAATAAAAAAAAGATTTCTTTTTAATTTTTATATACTCAAATATAATTAAGGTGTAATGTTTTAAGTTATAGTTTACTAGATAATTATAAAACCTATTACAAGAATCAAATCAGTAAATCTTTGTCTGTATGTTAGAGAGGGCGAATCTAAGAGTTTTTAACTAATATGCTAATCTTAACATATTAGGATATTGATCTATTAGATTTTTTTTATCGCAACAGATATATTGACATATCCCTTCACAATAAATTTCATATATTAAATATATATTGCATTTTTCTGAGAAAATATCACTAATGAAACATTATTCGTTTCTGTTATTATAAAAATTTACTGTAAGGTATCACTAACAGAGTTATAGCTTAGGCTCATCGGTTATGCGCTATATAGTCCATAACACTAATTTCTAGACTAACACTCAAAAATAAATAAAAGATTTAGAACCGCATATTTAGTAATATCTTGTAAGTTTATAAAATTCGAAAAAGTATTATTTTTAATAACTAAATTATAACATAATAATTTGTAAGGAATAAAATGTATTATCACTCTAAAATAATAAATTGATAAATTCCAAAAATTTTTTTCGAGTGGGTAGAAGATCAAAGTGCCATTTGTAGGCAACTTTTTCCGTACATTTCAGTAAATATAAATTATAAATATATATATTCAATATATAATTATTCAATTATTAGTATATTTATTATATATAGTATATCTATTAATCAATTTTTATGTTAATCTCCCTGAAATACTTGAAATGAATACTTCAATATATATATATATATATATATATATTAAGTATATATAATATATATATATAAAATTATGAACAGATATATAATACGATAATACTATGAGCCTGTTATGTATTAGACTCTGCAGTTTTGATTATTTTTTTTTTTTTTTTTCCTATCCACATTCTATTTTAAGGATCCTATACTATCAACTTATAGGTCTTCAATTTATCTCGGTGACGGACATCGATTCAAAAATATATAGGAAGACCAGTTACGTTTAACGACTCAGTCAGTTTTAATTTTTTTTTTTTATTAAACTAAAGCGAATACCAAGGTTAAACTCGCAATAAGATGGCTAGGAGACCGGACAAAGTCTCTCGGCCTCGGTTATATGGGAAAACGAACAGGCCTGTTAAATAGACTATTGCCCCCCTCTGGGCGGTGTTCCGAACCCCCCTCTAATGGTCTTTGGGTGTCGCGGGGTTCCTCAGCCCTCCCTTACGGTGGATGGAAAACGATCCCCCCCTCGCCCCGTACGTCTCGAGCCCTATATTTTTTTTCTTTTTTTTAACATTTTTCCAATAAGTTGGTATACTCTCGATTCCAAAATCATGCAATTGGTTTTTCTTTAGTGGTCGAAGCTTTTGCGTACCGATATTTCATTTATGATCAAGAACGGAACTATATTTTGTCTGTTGCCTTTTGATATTTTTTAATTTTTGTAATAAACGTTATACGCTTGAATTTCCAATATTGTACCATGTTTTACTGTATATTTACGTACATTTTCGAATATAGTTTCATTTTTTAAAATTTATTGATATAAATGTGATTTTAAGAGTAAGTTATATATAAAATATTATCGAATCTTTATTGAATCAGTCCGTCACCCAATGAAATTCATTGTAGATAATCACTAATACTAGCAACTATGTTAAAAAAAAAAAAAAAAAAAAAAAAAAAAAAAAAAAAAAAAAAAAAAAAAAAAAAATAAAAAACTGACGGAGTCGTAAAACATACAGGCCATATATTATATATAATATATATATATAATATATATATATATTATAGTATATTATATATATATATAGTATAATATATTATATATATATATAAATTATATATATATATAATATATTAATATATAGTATATATATATATTAGTGATGCAGGTAACATCCGCGTCCGCATCCGCATCCGCGGAGCATCCGCACATTATTAAAGATCTGCATCCGCATCCGCATCCGCATCCGCGCTTTGCCCGCCGGATGTTGCGCGGATATTGCCCGTGAGGTGAGAACTTTTATAATAAAAAAACTTTTTTAAGGGAATGGAACATTGGAAAAAATTAAGCAAAAAGAGAAAAATGTTAAAAGAGTGAAGCACAATTCAAAAACGCTGATATTCCATTCTTAAGTTTATCAAAGACATTACCCAACTCGCTGGAATAATACCACATTCATTATGATGGAAAAGACAAGTATGTCAAAGAGCTTCTTGCTTTCGTACCCAGTAGTTCTATTCCAAGTAAAATCTATTCAATTTGGAAAATGACATCAAATCAAACACCGCATTAAGCTATTGAAACCATTTGAAGAAACTACCATAAAAATCAGCACCTCTACAGCTTCTGTCTCTATGTAATACCATTAATCTCAGAGCTAAGGAAGCATTTTGAACAATCTTCAAATGAAAATGATGACGGCTTAAAAAGAATGAAAGATATAATTAAACTAGAGGTAGAAAAACGCTTTGGTTCTGTGAAAATTAATGACCTCATACTATTGCAACTTACTTAGATCCCGTTATAAAGCAAATTTTTATGTAAACGATATTTAAAACAAGTTAAATCTCGTTACTTGTGTTGAAAAGTTGAATAACTTCATCCGGAACTTGATATTTAATTCACCGAGCCACCCATAAAAGGAAAAGTTAAACAAAATCTACAGAACACACCTTCTTCAAGTAAAATCAATAGACAGATTCCACTGAAAGAATTATCATACAGTGCCGATCAAGACATAATGTGAAAATCGACAGAAACACATCGCTATTTACAGAAAAGTTGTAGTGCAAAACTAGATTGTATAAACTTAATCACAAGAAAAACGATTCAGATCCAAGATATGATATGATAACATAATACGATATGGGTGCGAAAGTTAGATGAAGCAAGAAATGTCATTACCACTTTGAGAAACTGCAAGGAAAATGTTCTTTAACCGAACTTATCTTTAAGCTAGCACATCCATTAAAAAGGGAAAAAATGAAATATACAAACCCGAACACTTCTACAAGTAATATCCAATAACAGATTCACTGGAATGATTTCTACAGGATTTATATGCCCAGTAGTGATGAAGAACACACGCATATCAAAAACTGCCAGTGCAAATGATTGAAAACTTCCACCAAGAAAAACGACTAGATACAAAATTCAAATGACGATCCTATCAAGTGGTAGCGAGTGATTGAATTATATAGCGCAAAATGCAAATGTTACCACTGTAAACTTGCTCAAGGAAAATACCTGGCCATGTCCCGCAACTAGTGTTCCAAAGTGAGAGAGTATTTAGCAACTGCTGGTGCTAATATATGACGAAAAGCAGAAAAACAGACTTCTCAGCCAGAAAAGACAGAAAGGCAGAAAAAATTGATGTCTCTCAAGCACAACCTCTCCATATTTTTGAATTTAATACCTTCAAGGGGCACAAAAAAGTTATTATAACTCATGTAAAATTCTCTTTCTTAAGTCGGAGGTTAGGAAGAGGTTAGTAATGGAATTCCTCTGACTCTCGAGAGGTCCCCACCAGTTCCCGCATACTCCCTTCCCTTATTTTTATTATATTCACGGTAACAAATTATATTACATAGATTATGTGCCTACGAGAGACTCGATATGTATTAATATAATTATAAATTATCATTGAACTACTGAAAATATAATATTTAATATATATTATATATATTTTAATGCTAATAATTATAATAGTATTATATTATTATTATATTATATAATTTATATAACTATATTTATACATATATTATCCGCTCATCCGCATTCTCCCGAATTTATAAATCTAAACATCACGCATCCTAGCATCTCGCGGACATGCGAAAAATAACTAAATATGGCATGCATCATCTATAGAATTATATAAATTATTATATAATATTATTTATTAATATTTATAATTATATTATGATATATTAATAATTACAATTTAAATTATATAATTATTAATAATATATTATTAAGTATCATATATATATAACGGTATTATGTAGCTTAATAAATACTGCAATGTGAATTATTAAGGTACGTATATATTTATAAATATATTTAATTATATATTATGAAATAATTAGAGTACTCCATATTCTAAGTATATTTGTTATTAATAAGATTAAGAGTATAAAGATTATTATTTTATAGGATTAATAATTATATGTTATATATGTAAGTGAGTGTGAGATATAATATAAATATTCTTAAAATATAATTATAGAACCTTATCTTTTTGACGCACTTCGCTCATTTTGAATTTTTTTGATTTTTTTTTTGTGCAAGCCTTAAGTATCAATAAAGTTATATTCAATGCTAGATTGTAGGATTCCAAACTCAATCAATTTCAGTTAGGAAATTGGATATATAAACGGACATGATTTCAGAATTTAAATTAATATAGATACACTTTTCAGTTTACGACTCCGTCAAGTGTTGTAAAATTTTTTT
>JABUQX010097165.1:0-23694 GCA_015478945.1 Trachelipus rathkii | reverse complement strand
GGAACACATGATGTGTGGGATTGACAGAGGAGTAGTGTAATCCAGATTATCCATTTACACTAGACGAACTAATAACATTCGAAAGAACCAACAAAAACTTTTTCACCCGACTAAAAAAAATAATTTTTTGAATTTCATGCTCGAGATCGAACACGATCAGAGCCTGTATAGGCCCTTGCGAGACTAGATCCGTCTCCGGATCCGGCATTGACCGGAATTCCTCACGCAGTACACTAGAGGAACTTTCTGCAAACAGAGTTTATAAAAAATTGTTATTACGGGGTTCCCTTTGCTCTTAGTACTCGGGAAAAAACACCAATATTTTCATGACAACGCATATTCTCTAAAACATCTATTATTCTTGATCAAAAATATTTAATATGACGACCAGAAGTTACTCTAGTGGTACGCTCCGGGCACAGGCCAACACAGCACCGAGCTCCGGCTACTGAGCTCCGGCCTCTTCGACTACTCACATTTATTCGATGATGAGTAAGATAGATAGGATGTTATGGAGTTGATGTAAATGAAAAAAAAAATATAGATTTTTCTATAATTAAAAAAGAATATATTTTTTTTATATCATCTAAACAATGTATGCGTTACTAACCAATTGTTAGAGTACTGGATATTTTGAAATTTTTTTTTATTTTTAGTTGATACACGTCTTCATTAACAATACAATTTCAGTATCTAAAAACTATTTGAATTCTATTAAACATATATAATTACAATTCTTTTATATAATTTTGAGTTATTTCTAGTTAGAGGAAAGTATTTTCTTCAAATATCTAAAAGATACACACAATGAAAAATATGTGAATAATGTTCTGATTCTTTGACTTACGAAAGAGGATTAGGGGGTATCTATGCACGGTGGAGAGGAGATAAAATTTCTCCCTTTCAGACATCCTAGACCGACGAACATGTTATAAACTATAATTATATATATTATAATTTCATCATTTATTTTTGTTCGTATACTGAATTTGTAGACGGTAGCTTTGAAAAATAAGTATAATATCAGATGTACATATAATTATAATAAATTAAAATGGTGATTAGAGTAATATCATACTTATCTATATATATAGTGTATATAACATATATTCATTAGAATATATATTTTTTAGAGTACGATAAGGTTAAATCATAGTAATACTAAATGGATGTCTATTTGATTAGAGGTTTAATTATTAATCAGAGAGTAACTTATTAAATTAATAAATTATAAAATACGAGTATTGAGAAGTCTTTAAAACATTTAAAAAGTTATATAAATATATATTTTATATAAATAATTACTCATCTTTATACGTTACTTTGTATATACAATAGTTTTGTATTTATAGATAATGTAACACTTTGTTGTAGTACTATGCTGAATCTACAGATGTGTTCACTAATTAAACTATAACCAACCGTGAGAACCTGAAACTATATAACCTAAAACTTTAACTCTTATACACTATACCTGAAAACTTAACCCAATTCTTAATATATATTCGCCCATTATTGTATATCATTCTAGTGTTGTCAAGGATACATTTAAGAGTGATTAAGTTATGGAAAGTATACTTCTCATCATTGCTTTATGGATGAGGTGCCTGTTACTTTACAATAATGCCTCATGTAACGTAAGTTGTACAGTACAAATTTAGTTACGCATCAATAATATTAGACGTCATGTTTATTAATAGATTCCTATATTGTAAAGATATAAGATTATATTATACTATTCATATATATATATTATATATATATATATAATCAATTACATACACTAAAGATCGTAAACTTACAACATGTATAATCATTTTCATCACCTAATGATTTTCAAATATATACTATATACATTGTTAATGATATTTGCGGATGGTATTAAAATTTTTTAAATGCCTATTTAATAAAATTAAAAAAATATATTAATGGTTTAAATTGTAATAGTAGGACCTTATATACAATAGTCATTAATACTGATGGATCACTATCAACTTAAATTGATGATTAATTTATACTAGTACTGAGAACTAAGATATGTCTCAGGATGATCCAATAAAAATGAATTTAGAGAATATCAAGTAGTATATTATTGGAGGAATTAATACATAGAATTAGATTATATTTACAGAGAGGTATGATTCGGTATGACAATTTATAGAGATTCGCTTAATCAATATCCTATCAAGCTTCGTAAACTATACATTTCGGGAATTTTGATAATTCTATTACTTTTTCTAAATATAATTATTATAACAGATGCTTGAAGAGTACTACTATTGATAGATTATTAGAGTAATTTATATCCATTGTGTTAAATACATTTTAAAAACGATTAGCGTATCTGGATCACAAGATCAACTAAAAGATCAATAATATAATTATGAGGAAGGATCACTATTATGTATTAGTAAAAGTTAATGAATTTGAAGTATCTGTCTGTTCGTACTATTACAAGGTGCGAGATTGTATATTGCTAGTGATTGAGCTATATGCATTCACACATATATGTATACCTTTGGCTTAAGCATATATTCATCAGGAGCAGTATCCTGTACTTTGATAATTATCATTTATTTCTCATGAAATAGTAAAACATATAAAAGTAGTGTAAAGCAAATTTTTAGTTATGAGTTATCAAATTCCTTAGACACGCTCATAATACGTTCAAAATATCTGTCATAGAATTATTGCTTTTGCTCATCATTTTCTCTCTAGATTGTCAATTAGATAGAGTGGTTAAAGTAAATGAAAATATTTTATAATTGAAACTAATCATGCAGAGATTTATAAGACTAATAAATATGGACCTATACCCAAAAGCTCGACAGGAAGTAAAGAAAAAGATGGTAGACAGTTAGAGTAAAAGAGAGAAATAACGATACTGATGAATATGTGTACTGTGAGGGAAGTGATTGCATACAGTAAGAAGAGAGATCGAAGAGAGACAGAGTAAAGACGTAGACGCGTAAGCTAACTTAGAACAGAGCTTGACAATAAGCAGAGCTAGTAAGAGACAGAGAGAAAGTTAAATCTTGACTTCTATTTAGACCGTGAGAGTAGATCCTTAAAGCGCGAGACCTTCATTCGTAGACTTAGATCCGAGGATCCTAGAGACCCATATCATATATACCTCTATATCATACTAACTCTATCAAATCCTCAGAGCCCACAGCACGTGGCTGTCCAAAGGCTAGACTTTTAACCCACCATATGCACATACGGACAATTATCTCCTGTTGATGCTCTAACCACTTCTTTCACCCATGTCCAAAACGCGCTGGTGCGACCACATTTTCCAGTACTGCCATTTTGAGTGGTTTCATCTCTAAGAAGTTTATTAAAAAAAATCAACTGCCAGAAAGAAAAAAAGAAAAAAAGGACAGAGATAAAGATTTGTAAGTGGCTAAAATAAAGAAAAGATAAAAAAAGAAGAAATAAAAAGTAAAAAGAAATTTAAGGCAGTGGTCTAGTAGTACCAATAAATTGCTCATTTATATCTTATAATCGTGGATTGGAGACTGAAAACAGTATTTGCTTTAGTTAAAAAAGTAATTTTTAGATTAAATTGAATTTGATGTTCCTTATTTTGAATTTTTATAGGCAAGCAGTAAGAAATTATATAATTAATACCACCTCCATATATATATAATACTCATAGTGACAACAGGAAGACAGAAAATAGAAATTAGTAGTATTTTTGTAAGTATTTAGTATGGCATATATAATAATAATTATACCTACTAAATATATAGTCTTAATAGATATAATAATACTTATATATTATAAATATAATATTAATAGTGATAAAATATGTTCTCAATATAGTATGAGATAGTATTAAAATTTATTAAGATATTAATGGTAATATATATAACTCTTATGTTAATTTACCTAATATATATAATATAACCTCAAATTCCAAAAAGTTTCCCAAGCTAACACGAAGCACACGCCACTATTTTCATAAATAAATATATAATGAATAGAGATATATATATATAAGGTCTTTAGAAGTGTTTAAATCATAGCCTCCGATGGAGGGGGATATAATCCGACAAACAGACCAAACCGAAGATTATATATCTAAATGCTGTTTTTTTTATGTATTAATCTTTTTTATAATTAAGTCGTTCGCGCGTGCGCATGACACACATCATCTCATACACATATCCTTCAACTGGTTGGGAATAAACTAGCTTCCACCGACTCCGAAAATTAACGCCTTTTTTCACGCTACGCGAATTAATCAGAGATTATTTCGCCTTCAAGCTTGTATGCCCTGGCTCATTGTCGTGTGATAAACTGATCACAGACACGAGGTTTGGTGACCCTAAGGTCTCATACCCACTAAGGGGGAGTGTGTGCACACCACACTTTTAGCTATAGCGAGGTCAAATTCGTCCTGAAACGCATGTTAGGCTTAACGTATCGGAGTGAAATTTGGATTGTGAGTTATATGATGACGAGATCTCGTCGAGCACAGAGAATATGTGACCAAATGTAGATGGAATGACTGAAATTGAATGAATGTAGACAAACTCCAAAAAATATAAAAATGATCGTAGAAGACTGAAACTCGAAGAAAGGCTGGAGGAGACGGAGTCGGTGACGGAAGAAGTCGGAGTTGGATTCGGATTCAGAGTCCAGGACCTTCACCCTGGTTATGGTGGTATGACAGTGTGATAATAAATCTAGAAGAAGATATTATGTTGCTTAGTAATGTCTACACACCAGAGGAAGACACGCGAAAAGAAAGCGCCAACGAAAGAAGAAGAAAAGGGGAAGCACAGCTAAGGGAAGGAGGTATAGGTAGAGAGAGGAATCGAAAGAAGGAGAAGGAAGGACAAAGGTGAGAGAGGATTGCGAGTGAGTTCGGCTCCGGCAACCCGGGTGTGTACCAGAGTGTGCAGTGCTTAGATTATAAGAGAACATTCGTATAACAACAATCAATTGGTGGTCATGCCCACTATATGAGGGTTATTTCGAAGAGGTACGTAAGAACTTCGTAGTATATCTAATGGTGTATAACTAGCCGCGTATCAGGGGTCGCTCTATATGAACCTTCACTTTCACCATTTGAGCGGGAGGAGTCGTGTGTCCGACATGTGAAAAATAGTAGACACTCAGAAATATATAAGCATAAAATCAGTACGTTCGTAAGAGCGCAATGATTGAAGTGATAATGGAGAGTAACAAAAGAAAGAAAGAAGTGGGTAAGGAGTCAAGGAACGTCCAGTATGGAGTGGGTTCCAGGACAACTGAACAAACCGAGAGAGAGTGCGTGAGAGCTCACCGGCTGCTGTGTGCCTGTTATGTAACATATTTTAATAATATATATTCTTTATGTATTATGGAGACAGTAAAAATTGATGGTTGTATATATATATTTTTGACTTTATGTTTAAGAGATCTGTTGAATGAATTGGGGAGATAATGAGTTCTTTCTTAAAGAAACGCAGTCATAAAGACACATAAAAATAAAATAAATAATAATATAACTTTAAATAAATTAATATAATAAATGAGTAATTATATTATATATTATACTAATTCTTTTACTTGATTATAATTGATGAATTATCCAAAATGATATTCACGTTATTTTAATTACTAATATTTATAAAAGCAACGTAATTAAATACAGTATAAATAAAAATCCACCATTATAACTCTAATCCTTAAAACAACCTCTTGAAAATAAATCATGCGTGCGAAAAGGTTGTCTCCGCAGTGACTATTGAAGTATTGTCTAATTTATGATGCTGTTTCGATATAATTCGTCTATGAATCACTATTGATTAAGCGATAAGAATTTTTTTCTATTTTAATATTTCACTTTCTTCCGAAAGTATATTACGATACCCACTCAAATCAGTAAATCAGGCAAGAGACCGTCTCAACTTCCTCGGCCCATCTTGACTTTTAATTTGTGTAATTGTCCAAATCATCGATCTATTGATTAATAATTGATCCCTAGTTGATCTATTGACTATTGATCTATTGATTAAGGTCAAATTTTTTAACTAAAATTGTAGTCATGTTTTACATACGCCTAAATTCGAGGTAAATCAAGTGAGAATGAAGCCATGGCGTACGATCTCTATGACTCTCCGCTGTCCAACTCATGGATCTATTGATGCTATTTGACTTACTTGAATCTATTGATCTATTGAATCTATTTTATGATGAGAGTTTCAAATTTTATTTATACTAAAATTGATCACGTGGTGTACATATCGCGGGCCTCAAATCAGTAAATTCTCAAAACTCAATTCATCAATGTTTCTTTTGTGCTGCTGCTGTTTGCATAGCAAATGTAGTCCCTATACCTACTCGACTACACACTCATAATGAGCATACTTGAATTTCTATGATTGGATCCGATCATAAATTGATAGTCTAATCATTGATTAAAGGTCAATTTTTTACATAAAATTGTCAATGATTTTTACATACCAACCTTAAACCCAGAAACTTCAACGCTAACGAACGTCTAGCGTGAGAGGAGTCATTTACACTTCTAAGTCAGCAGCCAATATCCCTATTCTGTCCTACTCACTGTCCAATCATGATGTATTGATCCTCATTGATCTATTGATCGTATGCATCTATTGATTCCGCAATTGAATTTATGTGTCAAATTTTTTTACAATAATATACTAAATAGGATTCCGTCATTGTTAAAATTTGGGGCTTTACATACCCTTAATAGTAAAATCAGTACACACATCCAAATTTGCGAGCGGTCACGCGACACTCCCACCCATCATTTCTAGACCAGTTAGTGGATCTATTGATCTAACCCTGATCGTAATGATTCTATGAATATATTCGCCATTGCTTTATTCTTGATTTAGATCAAATTTTTACTAAATTGTGAACGTTTTACATACCTCTAACCCCTAGAGCTAAAGCAGCTAATCACCGTAATCAAGCCATCCACCCCAACACCCTCCTGGTCCCATCCCTTGATAACTAATTGATGCTTCTATTTGACTCTGATTGGATCTAGTCCACAGTTTTGTCAAGTATAACTATAGGAGAGTTAATAAAAAAGTTGAGACATTAAAACAATCAAGTTTTTCAGCTCATATAACCCTAAGCCTTCCTAGAAGCGTTAACTGTGAGCCATCATCACTAACTAATTGCAAAGATTACACCTGCAGCTATATTGATCAAATCTCAGACACACATTTGACATGAGATAATTTCAAAGTCTTGTTAATTTTGAATAAAACATCTGACACATTTAACAAGCAGCTAATATAGAGATATATCTTTAAACGATAAAAGCATACAAAGACGTACCTTATTCCTATCGTTGAAGAAACGTGTCTAGGAATAAAGGGGTGTCATGTCCTCCTCACCCAAACAGTGTCCGGAGGAACAAATCGCATCTAGATTTTTATTACTATTAAGCATGGTAATATTTTAACATAAAATTTAGCCCCCAACCTTGTGTAACTTATCAATACAGTCACAGGCAAAAGTATGGTCCCGTATCACTCCGAACAAAGTTTGTGCGAGCGAATTAAAAGTATGTAACGCTGTATAACTCACCCAAGTATACAGCTTATCAGGTGGCCTAAGCATGCTACTAATTAAGGTGAGTCAAAGGTAATCATAACCATCACCAAGGAAGTTTGAGCAAACGCGGTGAGAGACATTTTTTCTCATTTTGAGACGAACAACCTGAATGAGACAACCGATACTGCCTAAACGTGAATTCAAAAACGGAGAACTAGGTCCAAACTTGAGTACAAGAACACAGTAAGAAGTACTTATTCAACGGGGCGTGCAATACTATAACACGACATCGAGGGATCCCACAGGTGCAAAATGCCACAGTAGTGTCGGAACTCCCGGTGTTGTGAATTCAAGGACAATTCTCTCCCGCCTAATAGTCATGTTGAAGAACTAATTGTTAATGTATACATAACTAACCTATAGTAATATTTAACCCAAGAAAAAATAGTGTTATTAGCGTGTCAAAATAATATCCAATGATTTACCTTTAGTCAATAGAGATCGGTTCTGTTAGGGCTACTGTATAAAACACCGTTTATTCTGAGTTTTTGCAAACTGGAGTGAATCGGGTTATAAGTGAGGGGTACAAACAAAGGTAAAGTTTTTTTACTCTCTGTTAAAGCATATAACTAAACCCTTGAAACATACACGTACTTAAGCACACCACACCAAGACGAAGTAAACAGCTACCCATGAACCAACTTAGTCAATAAGCGAAACATGATGCGGGATTTTAACATTAACATAGTAATTGTTAACCCAAAAATTTAATCATAAACGGTTAACCGAGTAACCCATCTAATAGCCATTATAAGCGAGTAACGATGACGAACACAAGGAGTAATGTTTTTTATAGGACTTACCGAATTTGTTTTTATGATGATCATTTCTTAGACTCTGCCGTCCACAACATTGATCTAATAAATTAGTTTCTGTGACAGTAAGAATGCATGTTAGGACCCGAAGAGAAAAAACATAAACCGAGGACTAGCACTTGGAGGATGAATCCCTGAATTAGAGCAAGAATGATAGAGCCTGAGTATAACTTGTGCCGCGAAAAACTGAACAGAGCAGAGTGGCCACGGAGCTCAAGAAAAATTAGGAAATCTGAATGCATAAGGGAAAAAGAAAGAAGAAAAATGGAAGGATGAGTATAGTTAGAAGATGGAATACTATGATTTAATAAGAGCACGTACGGTGGCCGGTTGCAAATGCGGTAATGCGTGTTTTGGGCTTTTCCACTATGGTATTTGAGACAACATCATACGTCAAGTAGTTAACATGAAGTGATCAGCAGAGGAGATTACTAGTGTGACATCTGGCGTACATGTATTTAAGCCATCCCTCATCTAGTCGTGAAGCGGGCATTGGGAATACTTAATTCACAGCAAGCTAGTTACTACATGTCGGAAGCAGTCAGTGTACCAATGTTGGCTAACAAGTGCGACTAGCAAAATCACGACTTGGTTGTAGGGATTTACTCTAGAACCGCATATATAAGATGAAGAGGAAGATGGAGGTTTGGCCAAATGTAAAACTTATGGAGCTGAATTAGCTTCAATGTTTTTCAAAAAATATATATATTATTTGTTATTATATTATTATTATTATTATTATTATAATTCATATACTTAATAATACTTAATTATTATACTCCGTAAGCGTCACATTACTCCCTGTATAGAAATTTGCATCTCTCTTACAGTACACATACGACTCACGCTATCTCGATCCTAGGGACTCTGTATATCATACCAACTGCAATCGATACCGATTCCGTTCCGACATGCGCACTTCAAAATGACCCCTAGGAGTATTCTATAATAAATTATTACTATATAAATTTAATTAGTGATTAAGTATGATTGCTAATTTTTTCAACTTAGTTTCTTTGTTATAATATACATAACTTTATAAATCATAATATACCTTATTATAAAGCTCGGACATAGCTCATTATATGCTATAACCATAATTGATAAAGTATATTATAGTATGAACTCTATCAAATGTAGAAAGCTACTCAAAACACCTTGCCTAATAAATACCTAGGAGTCCAATTATTACATGAAATGATTTAGTATGAATGCTTAATTTTTCAACTTTTTAGATTTTTTTGTTATAACACTTAAAACGAAATAACTAAGCTCGACTACGCTCTTATTGCTAACACCAGAATGTAGTATTTTAGAGTCTCAAAGAAGATACCACAAACACTGCCTAAATTACCTAGGGTCCAAATTATTACATTGAAAGTGATTTGTTGATGGAATTTTGCTTAATTTTTTCAATAGATTTTCGTTATATATATATATATAATTATATATATATATATATATATATTATATATAATATAGTATAATATTATATTCTCGAGGAATCTATTATATTAGGCACTTCGTGCATAAGGAACATCCGGGTCTTCGGCTCCTCGGCTCTCGCGTGACTGCATGCCTTCTTGCATTTTTCCTACATACTACTAATACTGGACAGAGTGGTTTATTAGTCATTCATAATCTGGTGCTGTCTACATATATAGGCAGAGTGAGAGCTTTCAAGAATAGGTGACGATAAACCTTCATCAGACGGGGTTACGTCCCCCTCGCGTGCGGCCCCCCGATAGGGGAGACCCACTCCCTACTAAAACCATAAGGGTTGACATGTGGTTCGCAGAGACTTAGAAATATCTTGGTGAAGAAGTGGATTCATTAAGTTTAGATGAGTGTATTGCTAGAATATAGTTAGTCAACTTTAGGGATATTCTGTGTAAGTCTGAGGAGTTTGGCATTCAGCTCCCTCAGGTCATGGACTTACCTCACCTGGAGTGTTGACTCACGGCGTGTTATTTGTTGCCAGCATCTAACAGTGAAAAAATCATGTGCAGTATAACAAACAATTATTTAGATGATGTCCAAGTTCTTCAAAGTAATATACCATGAATTATACACCTGTCGCAACTACAAATTACCATAGACATCTCTCACGAAATATTATGATATTGAGGTTATGAGAAGATCGTAGAGGGTTTAGTATGATGATTTTCATACGTTTAGATTTTTGTGTATAACAATCTCGTTAAGAGGACGAACCCCCAGAGTTGGGTATCTAAGCTCGCCCGTACGCTTTATTGTCTATGACGAAACCTGAGGAATGAGTACGTATTTTTTGAGTTCAATACATAGAGATGTGTCGCAAGAAGATCGAGATTATCGCGTGAAACACCGTCAGATTAAAGTAAACGTGATGGAGAGAGATTCTCTAGATCACATGAGCGTAGTGCAAGATGATCTCATATGAAGTAGCCTCTCTGTGGTCCCTCTCTAGAGGTGCTTTCTGTTTAAGTCCCACTGGTGACACGGTGCTGAGCTTAATACAATTAACATTCTGAACGCTACGCTTTACCTTTAGACAACACACTGTTGGTTGTGGTAAGTTCATTTTTTAAGTTCTTTTTCAAGAGCATTAATCATCATAAGACCAGACTCTATTGAGAGTTCTGAATAAGATATACGTAAAGAGATGATTGCTTACAATATACTCTATAACAAGTGAAAAAAGAAATAAAAAATTTAAATAAGTATGAGAAATAGATAAATATATATTTTCAACTAGTTTTTATGATAGTGTGTGTTGTTGTAAACCTTACTTAAATAAATTCGATATCTCTCTGCCAAATACCCTACGTCACGCTCGTAACTCTCAAGCTGCAAATAGTTAATTTCGAGAACTCAGCCTACGCATCATGCTCATCTGTCATGTGATTTTAGATGTTGATCTCATTGATTCTCACATATAAGATTCAAGTACAGTAACATTTTTCTATAACCCTTGACACAATATATGTGTCCGTTAGGTGTATATACTCACATATAAGCCTCATGAAAGTGGATAAATCATTAGAGATCTAGCTATAATCTTATATCTTCCTAATCACTTTGAGATTTTCTTTATGCTCATATTTCAGCTCAATCTCGTAATGTTTTATTGACGTATCTAATATTCGATCTTACCTCTGACCCTGATGATGATCTATTGATATCACTCTGTATTTTCTAGACATGCTCACTATGTAATTTATATAATTATATAGAGTTGTCTCATCGTATATTAAGTACACATAAGAAGCAAGTAACAATCTCAAGCATACATCATGCCTAAACACTATCCCTACAGACTCTAACCTCATCTCTAACTGACAAACGTCAGAGCACCTCTTTCCTGAGTCTCGTATCGGCTATAAAGATTCTATTCTCATCATTATTCATAGGTCATTTATTTGTTAGTAAAATTGTCTTGTTTTTTACTATACTCACTTACAAGTATAACTCAAAGGTAAACTGAAACCTCACAGCTTCTATATTACGCACATAACTGCACATCCATCGTAATGCCAAGATGTATTCTTAGTAGTTTCTTCTCATAAAGATAATGGAATCTACTCTGCTCTCATCAAATACTAGATATCTGCTTAGATAAAATTGTAATTACCATATAGTGAGTCCAATTTACATACCCTTAATATCTCACGATGTGAGAAAGTGCAGTTATAAACACGTTATCTACCGTAGCTCATCAATTCTATCAACCATCTCTAAATCCTTTGTCCATGATCTATTCTCACTATCTATCAGATCTATTTGACCTATTCACTCGTACATACGCTTTTAATTGTCTTACGAAGTTTGTACATTTTGAGTAGAATATATATTCCTAACAAGTGAAAGATACTACCTGAGTACATCCTGTGACTCTAATTACTGCTAGGAGATATTAAGAATTATTACATTGATATGAGAGCTAATTACGTACTGAAAAGTTCTCAGCATTAATATATTATGCTTTAAACTTTACGCTCTCTCATTTCATCTCATAACAGAGTGTAATCAAAACGATAAATACATATAAAATGCTCGCATACGAACTATATCTCTCGACATACCCCAGAATAAATACACACCGTATTCTTTAAACGCAGAGTTCTCAAAGAGTAAGAAACGTACCTCATTTGAAACTTATAACTCGCACTAAATTACCTAGGAAGTCCTCCAACTATACATTTAACAATACGATTGAATAGAATAAACTTATACGTTATGCATATCTATCATAAGACTTTATATCAATGCTTTTTATTGTCTCTTATGTTCAGTTATATCTCTCCACTTATTATTAAACAAATAATGTACCTTTATGTCTTCGACTATCAGCGTGTTATTGCATACACCTAGTAACTAGTTATTTTGAGTTTCTTTCCAAGGTTAAGATTAATCTCATACCAAACACACTCTAATAAATTCATAACTTGTGATGCTCACATATATTCTTACATAATAGAAATTCATATTCAGGATGAGAAAATGCTTATTATTGCTCACTATTTTAGTAAATATTAGTTTTAATGCTTTTATTATAATTTACCTGACACACCTTAAACATGAATAACTGTTAACGTTAACATTATTGTGTTACATATATCTGAATAGTTTTATGTCATATCATTAAAGTATATATCTCTATCTATTCTCTAACATTGTATTATTTTATTAACTTTTTTTTTTTTTTTTTGGTAATATTATATTACATTTCATTTATTTCTGACTTTCTTTTTTCTTATAACGTATTAAAAGCTGTGATTCATATCAATATAAAACTAAGCTCGAACTTACGCTATTTTAATTGGCTCACAACAATTGACATCGTAGTGAATATATATAGATTTTGCTCTCAAGAAAGAATCCTCTCAAACACATGCTTTAACATATCACCTGGAAGTTTCTAAATACTTGTGAATCAATATAAATGACAGATGAAGTCAAGCATTTATGATTTGTGCTATAAAGTATATCTTCTTAACACATTGCACACTTGTCATAGACTCGTTACATATTATAACACTAAATACGATTTATACCTAATCATCACTATGCATTATTGCTATCTATCTCCAGAATCTAATGTATTCTGAAGATTCTTCCAATAATGTAAACTGATCTCCACAATAAGCAACACCTGCAGATAAATAATTTATATCACTAGAGTGCCTATCAATAATTCCTATGTCTTAATCATATTAATTTAACTATGTAGCTCAACGATGAGAGTAATATATGTATACAGTATTTCCAACTTATACAATTTATGCTGTAGTAATATATTATAAACACTATAAAAAAACTGTATAATCACTCAACTCTATATAACGGTGAACACTAATCCAATACGCTCTCTCTTCAACACAACACATAGAATATATGACTATAAAGTTATCTTAAATAGTGATTTATCACAAGAAGATACCACATAACACATTCGGCAACTAAAAAGATACCTCGGCAAGAGTGTCTCTAATACCATATATACCATGAGCAAATAAAAGTAGAATAATATATTAGTCTTATGAGAGTGAGAAAATACTCTATTTTTTAAGATAAAGTGTGTAACTGTGTGTTATATAACACTCCTAAGATATTTAAAGCAAGTAATATCCACTGTAAGACTCTCAGACTTACACCGGGCTTCTGGCCCTCTCCACAGCAGCACTTTACCCTATTATCTGACGCCTGTCTTCAATAGAAGAAG
This sequence comes from Trachelipus rathkii, assembly GCA_015478945.1. NCBI lineage: Eukaryota > Metazoa > Arthropoda > Malacostraca > Isopoda > Trachelipodidae > Trachelipus > Trachelipus rathkii. The sequence continues at coordinate 9,585 of JABUQX010097165.1, read as the reverse complement.
CCTTATCTCCGTGCATCTACGCTCGTAATCTTATCTCGTAGTGTACGATACGAGATCCTATATCATATGAGAAAGTCATTTTTGTTGAGGTTAAATGCAATATCTCGACTAATATTTTAATATACATCTTTTCAATGTAATATTTCTTTATCGTTAACCAATTTAACACCGTAAAATCACGTAATTAGCACCTAAAGGCTTGACTCGCTTTCAGTGTCAACCATTTTAGCTCTCCTGCACATGTGAGTATTAATTATAAGCTAATACATAGCCTTCAAAGAATACTCACATCTAAAAGCAACTGCCTAATAAAACTGCTTAGCTCAATGATACCTCACAAATGAAAGTCGATTCTATGATACACTAGCTAATATTTATTCGTCAACTTTATGATTTTTTGTACTGAAATACACTCATTAAACTAACTAACATTAACAAAAAGTATCTTCACAGCTACTGGTACACCATTACTCATAGTCAACACCAGAATGTAGTAATTTTCTGAGAGCATCTCATTCGTACAGAAATCCTCATAACAACCTTGATCTTCAAGTATATTTTCTAAGCGAGAGCTAAAATTTTACATTGCATAAGATCAATGTGATAATTTGAGCAATGACGGTAATTAATATATCCGCATCTGATTTATATTTCTGATAGTAATAAACGCATTTGACACTCGCCACTCCTTTCTTATGCTACGACTATCGTACTCTACTACTGGATCACCCGAGAATGTATATATAATGCGTTAATCCTATCAAAAGTATAATATGTAATATATCAATCTAACTAAAGTGTACACATAGTGTTAAGCTCATAAATTAAATTATCTATATGAAAGTAAGATCTGTATGTATGCCTATATTATATATTCTCACTTATCACAGATGATTAATCTATATTGCATAACATAAAGTATAATTCATACCAATTAACCGATAAACTCAATACTACTAAGTACGAGAACACCGCGTTATTGCTACCCCAGAATATAGACAAGAAGTATTTTAGAGTTCTTCATATAAGATACCTCAAACAGTAATACCACATATAAAAAAAACTTAGCCTTAGTGTGCTGTCTAATTGAATTATATTAACTATTAATAAGATGAATAATAGTGGTTATGTAATGAGCCAAGTTTTTTTATAGCATTGTGTTTATTTAAAGCTCTCCTACTATAAATTTCTCATAAAACGATCAAGTTTATCAAAAGCCCACTCGACTACGCTTCCTCTGTCTTACACATCATGCCTGTACAGACTTCTATCTGCGAGCCATGTTCTCTCCAAAGAAGAGTACCACTACAAAACATATCGCGCTCCTATATGATTTCATAGTCCTACGAGTATATTCTCCAAAAATCTCAGCGATGAAGTGATTTAGATTCATTATTTGCGTAAATTATTAATTCCAACTTTAGTATATATCTTTGATAATAATAAGTAATCTTATAAATTAACGAACTATGACCTTTAATAACCCTACAGACGACGACTATGTTGCGCTATATACACCAGAATGTAATAATATTTATTATTTCTTCTCATAATGAAACATCGAGATACACTGCTCTACAACATCCAGTAACCTAACTGATTACACTTAAGAAGGTGAGTATCTTAGATATCTATACTTGACATGACAAAAGGTGATCTTTAGTACATACCGTGTACGCTCGAATGAGCTAATTATCTCAACGTTAGACATTTTCATACAAAGTTCCATAACTACTTAACACGACAGTTAAATAAAACTAACATTGCATACAGACGTACCTGTCATACTTTTACTACCATAACCGTACCGCTGATAACCAGCTTATACATTGCTGTGAATGATATGTTATACTATTTAGAGTCTCTTTAGTCTCACATTTAACAAGATCACACTCAATACACTTTATTTGACTCCTAAATTCATACTATCGCATAGTCTCTTAAATTTCTATTACATGCTCTAACGGAATTTATGCTAATAAAGCGTAGTAACGCTCATAGGTTATTATTCCCGAGTCTCTATACAGTGTAAGCTAACATTATCATAACCTGAAACTGCTAGTAATAACGAAATGTAATAGCGAGAGCTGACTAGAATCAATAACATACACTTCTCTAGCCGTGAATCAATCTGCTTAACAAATTTCACTCTCATCATTCCCTACTATAATCATTTAGGTATAAAAGTTACCTGGTCTAAATCTTAGAGGACCATAGGCGAGAGAGTGAGTTCTCTAAATAGTTTCTATCCTCTCCCCCAACTTATCTCTCCCAATAACAATACTTACCATTACTGTGAGCAACAGCTAATGTTAAGGACTCAAGCTGTTATGTCTCGAGAATCAAAATGCCGCTTACTCAATGCTGTGTTTACCGAAGGCTATCTAAACTCAAGACCATCTAAAGTGCTAGCGAAAAATTAGCAAATTGTAAATTACTTAAACATTATCCACAACACTTTTCTCAATGTTTTAGGAAGATGTTCCTTACTAGAAGAGTACTTTATAGTCAGGTGTTTGAGTATCTTTCTTTGAAAACTCAAAGCATTCATTCTTAGCATATCTGAGAATAAACTGTAGACACTTGCAAATATTTCTCATTGCAAACCTAACATTACTCTAGGAGAAATAAGAGATCAGTTTCACCGATGCATGTGCTCAGTATTCTTAACTCACGTACCATAGATCATATCATAAAACAAGCTAAAGTAGTGAATATCTTACTCGTAAGCAACTTACTACATTTATTACTAAATCCAACACTCTCCAATGTTATATAATTTAGATTCACTCTTTAACGATAATTATGCTAGTCTCATTGTCGCTCTCGGTGGTCTCGTGTGCCTCTCTCGGATACGGATTAACTCTAAATACTTATTCTGGGTAAGCAATAAAGCGTAGCCGAGGCTTAGGATACTCCTTAATATTGTAAGTTTTCGCGGTTTGTAAGTGTTAGATATGTTGGCTATGTTTAATATTAACTCTGAATTATCCAGTTTTATTAATCTTATCTCATAGTAATATAACAAAATTTCAGTGGCTAAACTCAGTGAAATTTAATAACTACAATCTTTATGCATGTAATCACATTATATGCAATATCTACACATTATAAGGAAAATGTGTAGGCTTGAAGACCTACTCTCGATTAGAGTAATCCGTTATACGGTTGGGGAGCACCCTCGCCCCGGCCCAAAGACGTCTCCCGCTCTCGCGCCAAAAATCAGGAAAACCGGGGTTTCTAACGGGGTTAACTGTAAATTTACCACTAAATAATAATAATAAAAATAAATAAATAGATAAGCAAATAAATAGTGACTTTGAGACTCGATGCTCATATTACTCGGTTTGTTATCAATATTTGAGTTATTTTATGCAAAGAAATCTTAATAAGTGTAGAGAACATTAACACTATTAGCTAATAATTAAATACTTTTTATATTTACTTTCATGTAAGTTAATTTAATCGTACTTCTCTTAGAGTCTCATATATGTTAGATATTGAATAGAGGGTATCCTTACATATTTAGTAATGATATATCGTACAAAATAGTTATCATTCTTTGAGACATATGTAAAATATTCTCTAGCAAATAAATGTGCGATACCGAATAACGGGATAATTCGCTCTCTCTGGGTAAGGAAATATAATATTATAGCTAATGATTATCATAATAATGATAATAATACATTTATACTATAATCTATATTTACATTTATTAAGTGTAAAATTATTGTTTTTAATAGAGTAAAAGATAACATTATATATTTCTCTCGGGTGAATATCCTTTTGTTAGATCTCTCAAGATATCTGATCTTATATTTGTGTTGTAAGCTATATAAGCTATTAAGTCAAGCTTAGGGTAATATCGTTATGAGTGTTATTAACATAAGAATAAATCTAAGATAGTTGAAAAATATTTAGTCATTTCAAAGGTATATCCCTAAATCACTTAGGTAATAATTTGGACTCCTAAGGTAATATTAGGCATAGAGTGTTGAAGATAAACGAAATTTGATAATAACAGACTTAATAAAAAAATGCTAAGAATTTAGTTGAGTGAGTATATATATGTAGCAATAAAGCTTAGTTATAACGTCGTAGCTATTAGTGGATACTCGTTTTAGTTGAGATTATATAAATCAATTATAATATTACTATGAAAAATAATGTATAGTAATTCTTAACTAAATCATATTCATTTTAAAATTATTTTGAACTCATAGGTAAATCATTAGAAAAGATTCATTTATAAATATATGAGAAAATAATTATTTATGTGAATAAATCTAAATTACTTACATTCTGGTATATATGTATTATACTATATAAGCGTTTCACGTCTCTATGAGCTTACAGGTATTTCGTTTTAAGTGTTAAAAGAAAACATCATAAATCTGAAGTTGAAAAATAATACTATTATATTTAAAATCATACTAAATCACTTTATGTAATAATTTGGACTCCCTAAGTAATTTTGGCAGGTGTTTGAGGTATCTTCTTTGTGATAAATAACTCTCTAAAATACTTAATCATATCTGGTTAGTTAAGCAATAAATGCTGTCGAGTATATATATGTGTATATCGTTTTTAAGTGTTATAACAAGAAATCTAAAGTTGAAAAAAATTAGGCTACAATCAATACTAAAATCATTGATACTCAGCGGAACATTAGAATCTCATATGGATAATTTAGCATGTGTTTGAGGTATCTTTCTTGAAAAACTCTAAAATACTACATTCTTATGTAGCCATATAAAGCGTAGTCGGCTTAGGTATATCGTTTTAGTTTATAACAAAGAAATCAAAGTTATTATATTAAATTAGCATTCATTCACAAATCCACTTTCCATGTAATGGTTTTTGGACTCCATGGTACTTTAGGCAGTGTTGTGAGGATATCTTCTTTGAAGAACTCAATAAAATTATAAGTTTTCTGGTGTACAATAAAGCGTAGTCGAGTTAGGTATATCGTTGTAATTATATACTAAAAAATCTTAAAGTTGAAAAAAATTGAGCTATATTATCATACTTAAATCTAACCTTTCATGTTAATATTAGACTCCTAGTGATTAATTATTAGGCTAATAGTGATAGTTTATGAGTATTCTTATTTGAATAGAGAACTTACATGAATACTTACATATCTGGGGTAGCAGTATAGCGTTAGCGTGAGATAGTACTTAATAGGTTCTTTTATATCGTTTTAAGTGTGTATATAACATAAATGTAAATCTAAATACATGACATGAAAAAATTTGTAATTAATTATTACATTTATTGATAAAACTCAGACATTCATTTAATAAGGTCTTTTTAGTGTTGCTGCTTTACTGTCAGCTGCATATTATTACTAAAGTACACAAATTAAAAATATTGTTAAAGACACTTTTTTTTTTCATGAAAATAAATTTTAAAAAGGAAGCTAATTTTCGTCCCGACATGCGGGAAGACCTCTTCAGGCTAAGGGACTGGATTTCTTTTTTCTTGATCTTCATCAGTTCAAGTGTGTTTCAGTTGGTCTGCTATTTCTTCATGGTGTTTGTTGAAATATTTTGATGTTTTCAAATATTTAATGTTGTCGTGCTATAGTAAATTTAAGAGTCTACAGGTGCGTTATTGCTGTGTCAACTCTTGTGTTGCTATAATAACTCTATGTTTATCATTACAGTTACTATTTCATAGAGAGTGCAAAGAATTCCGATATTTTGCCATGATTCGTGTGTTGATATTTCTGATCATCTGGTTTAGCAATTATTAGCGTTTGATGATGAGAAGCTTTAAGTGGGGCTGATTATTACGCCTATGACTGTTGTTATAAGAGATGCTGTAATTTATGCTGTCTCTATATAACGCTAGACAGATATACTCTAAGAGTTTAGTAAGTATTGATAAATTTATTCATCTAACTATTGCCCATTTCAATGCTAATGAGATTATCTTCTATGCGCTACCTACTCATATTTGTATAATGCTATGTGAGGCTCATTGCGAGGGGATGTTGATATTGTTTGAATAAGGCTATTCTGTCGTGGAAAACTCTAACAAACTGAGCAGACTATTTTCTTTTTTGGTTTATGTGGGCGATAATTAGAGAATGTTTATCTTTAAGTTGATGTTATTTGAATGCGTAGATCGAAGGCATTGGTATAGTCGTTTTAAGGTGTTATAAAGGATAAATGGATAATGTGTTATAAACTTGAAAAAATATAATTGTTAATAGTCGAGGTATCATTTTGAAGATTAACAACGTGATGTGTACTGTTGCATAATTTTCTTAGGGAAATCCATAGGGTTGCAATTATGGCAGTAGCTCGTGTGTTGATATTGTTAAATGTTCTTTGTTGAGAAAACATCAGCTCGATAGTTAATAGTTACGCATTCTTGGAAGGATTGTGGATGTAGCTATTAGTGAGATCTGTAAGATAGCATGAGTGTTAAGGTATTCTACATTCTGTGATTAAGTATGTCGAGGTATTGGCAATAAGAGGTACGTATAGATATAGTATAGAATTATCAATTGTACGCATTTCATTACTATAATACATGATTCTGTAAGTGTAATAATTTAGACTCATGTGAAATAGAGTAAAATATTTATGAGGTTCATGTACATTTCTCGATTAAGTGTCTGTGTTTAAGGTGAAGTGTAGAGGGAAGATACTATACAATTAACTTGTGCATGTTAGCATATATATATAAGCTAATCAGCTCGACTTTAATAGTGGTTATTATATATTAGGTGGGGTAAAACCTCCCAAAATTTGTTAAGCAATTTGTACGCGTTACTGGAGTATGGAGACAGTGGGGATCCATACTCAGGCCGAAAGTTTGTTCGTTAATTAAAACAATAACAGAAATATAATAAAAGATATAAAATGGTATCTAAAACCTAATTACTGTGTGAATAAGGGATGAATATAAGTGAATTGACTTTGAATAATTAGGTATCTCCTTAAGAAGTAATTAAGTCAGGAGTAGTTTGAGTGGTTATTATCCTAGCTTGCGCAAGACTTCAATAAGACAAGACTAATCTGGATTAATTTAGTAAATCGCTAAAGCATAATTTAATATATGCGTATGATACGCATGAATTATAATCAGTAGATATTATTTTGCTCTCTCTCAGAAAATTTTAAAGCTGTGTGATTAACAAATATTAATTCTTAAATTATGTTAATTAATATAGATTATTAGCATTGTACGGTTACCTCTTAGATCACAATTATGCACATTCTCATATTATTTTCACTCTCTATATCAGGGTACTTTGTCGATATTGCTGTAATGAACAAATTTCATTTTCAAGGTTGATTTTCAGGATATTCGTTAATAATTTATGGACCTCTGAAGGTTTCGCCTAAAACAAGTATAAATAAATTTTGACAAAACATAAATATAATCTTTTAAGAAACCTTGACAGATTTAATCCTACTGAAGGTAAATACAAAATATGAACTAATACCAAGGTTGTAATATATATATATATTATATATATATGTAGCAATAAAGCGTAGCCGAGCTTAGTATTTCGTTTTAAGTGTTATAATCAATAAAAATCTAAAGCTCTCGAAAAATCTTCATACTAAATCACTTATCATTGTAATAATTTGGACTGCTAGGTAATTTAGGCAGGTGTTTGAGGTATCTTCTTGAAGAAACTCTAAATACTCACATTCTGTGTACAATAAACAGAGTCAAGCTAGATATCGGTTTTAAGTGTTTAATTAACAAAGAATAATCTAAAGTTGAAAATTGCTTTCATACTAAATCACTTTCATGTAATATTGGACTCCTAAGGTAATTTTAGGCAGGTGTGAGCGTATCTCTTTGAAGAAGAACTCTTTAAATTACTTACATTCTGTAATTGTAGCAATTGAAAGCTACGTATTAATGTACGAGTGACTTAGGATAATATATAATTCGTTTTAATGTTATAACAAAGAAATCTTTATTGAAAAATTCAACTTTTTCATGACTTTAATCCTTTCCGGTAGTAAGTTTGTCACATATTGGTAATGTAGTCAAGTTTGTTTATGTGGTATCTGTCTTTGTTAGAACTTTAAATATTCATTCGAAACTCTTGCATCAATTCAAGCGTAGTCAGCTTCTCTATTTTCGTTTTCAATTGTTATATATTAACAAAAAAAATCTTATGAAGGACTCCATTAGCATTCATAACTAAATCACTTTCATGAATAATTATGGACTCCTAGGTATTTTGTGCAGGTGTTTGATAGGTATTTCTTTTGAGAAGAAACTCTAAAATACTACATTCTGGTATATAGGCCACTAGTGTCAGCAATTTAATGCATAGTACGACTTAGGTATATCGTGTTTAGAGTGTATACAAAGAAATCTAAAGTTTGAAAAAATAGCAATACTATACTAAGTTACATCACTTCATGTAATAAATAGACTACCTAGAGGTAATTTAGATAGGTGTTGAAAAGTATCTCTCTTGAGATAGGATCTCTAAAAATAACTTACATTCTATTATGTAAGCAAATAAAAGCGATAGTTCGAGCTTCGTATATCGTTTTAGGTGTATATAACAAAGAAATCTAAAGCTTAAAAAATTAGCTCATTAGCATTCATACAAACACTTTCATGTAATAATTTAGACTCCTAGGTAATTAGCAGGTGTTTGAGGTATCTTCTTTGAAAGAAACTCTAAAATACTTACATATCTGTTCGAATCCCTGCAGTTGTTAGCAATAAAGCGTATGTCAGATTTAGGTATATCGTTTTTAGGTTTTTTAAAACAAAGAAATCTAAAGTTGAAAAACATTAGCATTCATACTAAATTCCTTTCATGTAATAATCTGGACTCCTAGGTACTTTAGAAGGTGTTTGAGGTATCTTCTCAGAAGAACTCTAAAATACTTCTTTTTACTTTAAGACTCAATTTTTTTTTCTGTGGTTTGTTTTTGGCGTTTTGGGCGAGTTTTGAGTTTGAGTATTTGATATATAGGTAATATTCGTCTTTAAGTGTGTATAACAAAAAATTCAAGTTTGAAAAAATTGCATTCATACTAAATCACTTTCATGTAATAATTATAGACTCACTAAGGTAATTTAGCAAGGTGTAAGTGTATCTTCGTTTGAAAGAACTCTAAATACTTACATTCTTGGGCGAAAGACTTGTCCACGGGAGTAGCATAAAGCGTAGCGAGTTATGGTATATCTGTTTTAAGTGTTTTTATATACAAAGATCTCTATAAGTTTGAAAAAATTAGCAATTCATACTAAAATCTCTTTCTTGTAATAATTTTAGTACTCCTACGGTAATTAGGCAGGTTTTTGAGGTTTCTTTTTGAAGAACTCTAAAATTACTTACATTCTCGTGAATATTCTGGTGTAGCAATAAAAGCGTAGTCGAGCTTAGGTATATCGTTTAAGTGTTATATAACAAAGAAATCTAAAGTTGGAAAAATTAGCATTCATACTGAAATTTCACTTTTTCATGTAATATTATTAAAAATAATATGTATATTTGAGTGTTTGAGGTATTTTCTTTGAATGAACTCTAAATACTTACATTCTTGTGAGGCAATAAAGCGTAGTCGAGCTTTGGTATATCGG
>JABUQX010097164.1:5000-32015 GCA_015478945.1 Trachelipus rathkii | reverse complement strand
TATATATATATATATATATATATATATATATATTAATATATATATATATAATATAGTATATATATATATATATATATATATATATCATATCAAAAAATAACCCCTTAAGTAATTTCACACCGCTGGATGTGAACCTGGCCCTAGCAGATGTCCGCGAAAGTGTTTGACGACCACGCCACGATGATTAAAAGTAAAGCGCGAGAATTGTTTCTGTGGTGAATATATCACCACCCAACAGGAACCAGACGCACTCTCCCGTCACGCTCGGGGCCGTAGCGACAAACAGGGCACCGCGCAGAGTGAAAATACTTTATAACCGGGGAATATATTATGTATAACAACTGCTACAAATTCAACGCAGTATGATAGGTATTCAAAAATAACCCCTAAGTAATTTCACACTTTTCAACATTTCACATTCTGCGTAGGCCCAGGTTCACATCCAAAGCAGTGTGAAATTACCTAAGGGGTTATTTTGAATACCTATCACACTGTGTTGAATTTGTAGCAGTTGTTATAAATATATATATATAGTGATATTATATATATAATATATATAATTATATATATATATATATATATATATTAATATATATTATATATATATATATATATATATATATATATATATTATATATATATATATATATATATAATATATATATATAGTATATATTATATAATATATAAAATATAATAATATATATATGCCTTTGGGTAATTTTTTTTGCCTAGGGCGGAATGAATGGTTAAGAGGGCCCTGCTCATTTTATAATTTTTGTGGTAAATGTTGATGCGATCTACGCCTCAATTTTATAATCTACTTGAAATTGTGATCACACGTTTCGTTTCAGGAAACAAAGCGATTTATAGAGTGTGAAAGATTATAAAGAAATGGAAGATATGTAGCGATGGTTGAGGAAAAAACGAGCTTTTTTATTTTATCTTTTAGATACAAAAGTTCTTCTTTCTTTAAAATGTTAATAAAATTAAAAAAGATACTTTTTAAAAATGTTATGAAATCAACTTTACCTTTAGTGCCCAGATTTTAAAATATTTTCTCATTATTTATCCTCTTTTAAATTATTCGATTTTAAATATGTTTATTCAAATTAATAGTCGATTTATTCTTTAGGCTCTTCTTCTGTAACTCTTTTTGATATGATACAGTCCCTAAAATGTGCTGTATGTGTGTTTTTGTTCTTTTTTGTACTTGCAGCTAAACTTTAGGTATTAAAAATTTGCTTCTTATCACATATTTCTATGTTTTTAAGACTGAAACATTCTGCATAGTTGAACAATTAGGTATTTTATGTAATATATATATATATATATATATATATATATATTATATATATTTAAAAATAACAAAATATATCTAATAAATTTATTCATATTTATCTATAGTATTTATTTATATATATATCTTGTATTTTATTATAATATATATATATATATATATATGTTAGGTCATTTCTTTTTTTTTCTTTTATTTTTTATAAATTACTATTATGTCGAGTATCTTGAAAATTTAATACCCTAAGATATAAATTTTACATTGTAAAATATTATTAATTTGAATAGTTTCATTTCTAAAGTAACTAGGATATTAAAAAAAAAAATTTTAAAACGTTTATTTTCCTAAATAGATAGTCAAAGTTTCTTTCATGGTGTCACAATATCCTTAACTTAACGGGCGAGTGTTTACGGTCTATTGGTGCCAAAAAAATCAATAAAAAAAATTTCAATAAAGAATTTATGAATTATTCACATTGCATGATTATGTTATTAAAGACTTTCTTGCTTTCTTGGTAAGCTGAATATGAAATACTATTTATCTGATGATTTTCATTTTATAATATCGAATTAATAATTTATTTAAAATCGTGCGTTGGAGTATGTTCATTAAATTATTATTGGTTATGAAACTGAGGGTACAATGCTTCTCATGATGTACAAGTGTTCAGACCTTGATGTGATCTATGCTTGAAAAATGTTTAAAATGAAAGATTTACTTTTAACAGGTAGCTGAAATCGTTTGCTAGTAACACTGAGTAAAATTTAAATTAGTAACTAAATTCTATTCCAATTCAAACTTATATCAATTTTAGCTGTTACTTAACGCTCTTAAAGAAGTGGTTGACCACATTTATGAGAAAAAACTCGTGTTGTTTTCGTGTAAATCCAACGTTTTCTTTGTAGTAAATCCTGTAGATTTAACTTTTGAATTTATATAAATATAAAACAAGATAAATTTTTTTACATTAAGTGAAGTTTCATAATTATAATTTAGAATTACGAAAAAAATACGATGCTTTTAAAACTCAGAAAACACTTAAAAGTTAGAGATATTAGTAATTGCAAATATGTAGAGATTCCTGCAACTTTTTTATTCGAGAAGAAAATCCGTGTGATTTTTCTGTGGGCTTCATCCATGCCACCATTCCTGGCAGTTGCTGCTGTCAGCCCCATTGCACTGTTTTTCTTTCGAATACCTTCCGCTCTTCTTCCAATTGGGATGTCTTCCTTGGGTGGAGACTTTTACATCCTTATTGCTCCAAGGTTTCAACAACGATGATAATTGTTCTGGGACTGCTACGAGGAGTCATTCTAAATTTCACAACATCAAACCGGCCTTAAGACTATGGAAGTCATCTTGTCACCACAACCGCCATCAGGAGGTGAATCTGGCTCACATTACGTATTGGTCATACACACTTAACACACAAGGGCACCTTATGTCACCGTAATAGAATTTTGACAGTTCCACACATTTTCTTCATGAACCACTTTCGAAGCACGGAGATGAACTTTTTCACCCTTTCGGTTCTATTCCCGTATACAGCGGACTATGCCGTCTGTTGAGGTTCAGATTTTAACAAGAATGCTCTTTGCTTTCCTCTTAGGATCATATATGGATTATATATTCACTGATATATTATATATCGTAAGATTATATAATCGACTCTGGTTTTGGACGTTAATAATCACTCCGAAGATTGTTAGCTTCCAGGAGTAGGAGAATGTCCTTGTGCTATTAGTTCATGCCAATAATAGCCGCAACTACTGTGAAGCTAGGATATGCCTGTTTTAAAACGCACAGTATATTTATATATTATTATATTATATATATAATATATAATATACTTATTACATATATATATATATATATATATATAATATATATATATATATATATGATATATATATATATATAGAATGTAAAACGGGGCTACCAGCACACTTGCGACCGAAGGGAGCAAGTATGCTGGTAGACGCTTAGCAAATTCTCTTATATTCAAAGATTTGTGTAAAGGTTTGTTTGAGGGAGTGGAATTGGAAATTGACTTATAATAAAATTTGATGGAAAACCTTAAAGAAATTGAATAAAAAATGAGACTGGTAAAAATCTTATAGAATCAATTATATAGAGAATATTAAGATCTAAATATTTAATATAAATTATTTTGTAAAATGTAAAATAAACTTTTAGTACCACTTTTATTAAAGATAGATGCATTTGATGGAAATTTTTATTGAGAACGAAAATATAGATCTTAATATTCTTTATGTTTTTTATATATACAACTTTTTTTCTAAAATTAATATTAACGAAGTTATATTAATTTAAAGAAATATATTTAATAAATTTATATACTGTAGAAGATTTAAATTATCACTACTATAAGTCTTGATAGCTCAGTGGTTATAGAGGCGGACTTTAATGCGAGTGTTCCCGAGATCAAGTCCTCATAGAGACAAGATTTTTTAAAAGATGCTCTGTAAGAATTTTTTCCGCTCTTGAGCGGAAAACTAGAGGACCTCGCTTTGCTAATAATAATAATAATAATAATAATAATAATAATAATAATAATAATAATAATAATAATAATAATAATTAATAATAATAATAATAATAACTTGAAAAATATTGAAATTAGGTAAAATTTACATGAAATCAAAATTGTAGGTTTCATTAAAATAATATCATATACCAAGTTTCATTTAAATATATTAATTAGAGGTTATCATTTCTAGACTTTTTATTTTTGAAAAACAGAAGTTCATAAAAAAATTTTTTTTTATAAAATCCACGGATGTTAAATGATTTTTTCATATTTTAAAAAATTTTAAATGCTTAATATTTTGGCTCTATTAACATGAAAGATAAGTGAAAATATTGATATATAAGTTTCGAGTACCGAGGAACTCAAACTTTGATATTATTTAAGGTAGCATTCATTATAAATAATTATTAAAGTAATTTTAAAAAGAATATAAAAGATAGAGAAAAATTTACATGATGAGAGCAAAATTGAAGAACTCGATGAGTTTTAGGAAAATATAATACTTTTTTATTTTTTCATTAATAATAAAAGAAAATAAAAAGATGAACAAAAATAAAAAGAAGTTTCACCTTTTCACAAAAATTAATAACAATTTTGAATGAATATTATATAGAACAAACGAGGAGCTAACTTCTATAGATTTTTAGATAAAGGAACGTTTTTCAAGGAAAGAATAAAAATTTAGAAGAAAAATTAGCCCTTATTTTAAAATCAAAACTAGAAAAATTATGAAATTCAAGAATAAACGAAAATGCCAAAAATTGATTATAATAAAAAAAATCTATAATAAAATGGCAAGACCTGAGAATGAGCAAAAATCCAAAATGACTTATAATAAAAAAATCTATAATAAAATGACAACTTGTGAGATCTGAATACTAAAATTAAAAATTTTAAAATTCATATAAGAAGTAATAAACATATGAAAAATACAAATCAATCATTGCTTAATTTGAATTATTTTGATGATAAAAAGAAATTATGCTCAATATGTAATAAAAGCGTTCTAAACCTTAAAATTCACGAGAAAAGTAAGATTCATCAAAGAAATTTAATGCAATGTGATTATAAAAATTGTCGAGAAGCCATTCATGGTGGTTTGAAAGCATATTGTGATAGCATTATGAATACTATTGATCCGAGGTTGTATATTAATAATATGATAAGTATAATTCAGAAAAAATTGAAGAACAAAATTGGGTCTACTGTAGAAGATTTAAATTAACACTACTATAAGATATTTACCTGATGGAAGGAAACAAACGATTCAAAATTGGTTTAATAGCGGTTCCATGAACAAGTATAACAAATAATTCTCAAATAAAAGATACTATTAGAGAGGTCATGAATAAAATTGGAAAGTAGAAAAATGAATTTTATGTGAAGAGATATCATGACGGGTTATCAATAAACTTTTAGATTTTGAAATAAAAGCATTAGCAAAAATGTTACCAATAAGAGCTTCTTCATATATTTTGAAACTCCATCAAAATAATTGAAAAACCAAAAATTTGATTTGATTAATATTCAAAAATAAAAATGATAACGAATGTTTCAAATGGTGTATAGCAAGATCTTATGTTTAACAGAAAGAAATCCACAGAGATTATCAAAAAGAATAAAAGAAGTATCTTAAAAAATTACAATTGGAAAGGAATAGAATTCCCAGTTCAATTAAAACAGATTACTAGAATTGAGAACCAAAAACAAGTGTGTCAGGTAAGCGTATTGGACTAGCATGAAAAAGAAATATTTATATCTTAAGAATTACAAAGTTGAGAAAAACTAACAGTTGTTGATTTACTTTTAATATCAAAAATGATGAAAATTACACATTATTTACTGATGAAAAACATTTGAGTCCATTCATAGATAAGAAGCATAAAGAAAAAACTTATCCATGTCGATTCTGTTTACATAGTTTTTATAAAAAAGAATTATTAGATAATCATTTACCAGAATGTAGTATTCATAAACCGGTGAGAATGGAATTATCTGAAGGTCAAGTTCAATTTAAACTGTATTATAAACAATTCAGACATCCATTTGTTGTATATGCAGATTTTGAAAGAGCTTTACAGAAAAAAATATATGAGTTAACGAAATCCTAAAGAATCTTATACCATTAACTTACAGAAACATCAACCAAACAGTTGGTGTTGTTATACGAAATGTGATGTAGATGAATATTCAAAGCTCGAAATATATGAAGGTAAAGAAGCATCTAAAACGTTTGTAGAATATTTAATTTCAGAATCAAAAAGGATTTATAAATTACTGAAAATGAACAAACCAATGAATTTAACTTCAGAAGAAAAAATTAATCATGAAAATGCTAATCGTTGTTATGTGTGTAAAAAAGAATATACACAATCAAATTTCAAAGTAAGAGATCATAATCATTTAACAGGAGAATATAGAGGACCTGCTCATAGAAGTTGTAATTTACAAATTAGAAATCCTAAATTTATTCCAATAATAATGCATAACTTATCTAAATACGATGCTCATTTATTCAATTAAAGAATTAAAAGTTATAGATGGTGAATTAAAAAGGCAATTCCTTCCAAACGATAACTTATATAAAGTTTTCAGTCAGTTTTATACAAGTTGGATGAAGGAACAATCTCAACAAGCATGGAGTTGAGATTCCTCGATAGTTTTAGATTTATGTCATCGTCCCTAGCTAAACTGGCATCAAATTTAAAAAATGAAAATTTAAAGAATTTATACAAATATTATCAAGATGAACAGTTTCAGCTACTAAAACGTAAAGGAATTTATCCATACGATTGGATGGATGATATAGCAAAATTTAATCATGAAAATTTACCTAAAAAAGAGAAATTTTATAATATTTTGAATAATGAAGATATAACAAACGAGGACTACAAACATGCACAGACTATCTGGACAAAATTTAATTGTGAAACATTTAAAGATTATCATATGTTATACTTAAAATCTGACACATTATTATTAGCTGATGTGTTTGAAAATTTTAGAACAACTTGTTTAGATACTTATAAATTAGATCCAGCGCGTTATTTTACATCTCCAGGTTTGTCTTGGGATCGCATATTCAAAGAACGAAATTAAAAATTTGATTTATTTAAAAGATCCGGATATGTTGTTGATGATAGAAAAGGGGAGAGGAGGAATCAGTATTATAACACATAGATATGCGAAGGCTAAGAAGCAAACGACTCAAGAAAATTATGATAAAAATAAAGGCATGGTTTTTACACTTATTTAGATGCTAATAATTTGTATGGTTGGGCAATGTCTCAGTATTTACCAACGGGAAATTTTAAATGGATGAAGAACATTAACGATTTTGATGTGTTGGATATCAGGGATGAATCTAAAAAAGGATATATTTTAGAAGTTGATTTGGAATATCCTAAAGAACTACACAATTTACATAGCGATTACCCCTTAGCAGCAGAAAATATAAAGTTAGATAAAGTTTCAAAATTAGTTCCAAACTTGAAAAATAAAGAAAAATATATTATACACTATAGAAATTTAAAACAGTGTTTGAATTTAGGATTGAAACTAACGAAAATACATAGAATATTAGAATTTGATCAGAGCAATTGGATGAAATCATACATTGATCTTAACACGAGAAAGAGAAAGGAAGCGAAGAATGAATTTGAAAAAGATTTCTATAAATTAATGAACAACTCGGTGTTTGGTAAAACGATGGAAAACATAAGAAATAGAGTTGATGTACGATTAGTTAAAAATGAAGAGCAAGCTCAAAAATTAGTAAATAAACCAAATTTTGAATCGTTTAAAATATTCTCAGAAAATTTAATAGCTTGTCATATGAAAAAAAACTAAACTAAGATTTGATAAACCTATCTATGTAGGAATGTCTATTTTAGAGTTAAGTAAAACTTTAATGTATGACTTTCATTATAATCATATAAAAAATACAATGAAAAAGCAAAATTATTGTTTACAGATACAGATTCATTATGCTATTATGTAGAAACGAATGATATATATAAAGATATGAAAAGGAATATAAAACTGTTCGATACATCTGATTATCCAAAAGAGCATAAATTATATTCAGAAAAAATAAAAAGGTATTGGGTAAAATGAAAGATGAAACAGCTGGAAGCGATAGCTGATTTGTAGGACTAAGAACAAAATTATATGCTTATAAAACATTAGAAAATAAAGAAATTAAAAAAGCGAAGGGAGTAAAGAAAAGCGTTATCAATCAAACGATTAACATTGATGACTATAAAAAAGTATTATTTATGGAAGAAACTCTATATAGGAAACTAAATTTAATACGAAGTAAAAAACATGATTTGTATACTACACAAGTCAATAAAATAGCATTATCGAGAAATGATGATAAACGATATATATTAGAAAACAATATAAACACATTAGCTTTAGGACATTATATAATAAGTTAGTTGGCGCCAACATTTTAGTTGTAAGTAGTTTTAAGTTAGGTTTAAGAAAAAACAAAAAATTAAAAAAAATATTGCATGTTAGTTGTAAGTAGTTTTAAGTTAGGTTTAAGAAAAAACAAAAAATTAAAAAAATATTGCATGTTAGTTGTAAGTTAGAGTTAAAAAAATATAATATATATAAAATATTAGCGTATGGTCTTGAGGTCATGCGCTAAAAAAATAATATATATAGAAAGCCACACTTAGCAGGGGCGATAAGTCACTGAGATTACATAAAAAATAAAAGTTAAGTATAGTTTATTATTTATTTTAATATATATAAGTTATTAATATAATTTAAACGAAAAGTTAAGATGCGTAGCGTATCCCACCTTGTTTATAATTTAACGTAATATCGAGAAGGTGGGGGCCACAGCGTATCCCACCTTGTTTATAATTTAACGTAATATCGAGAAGGTGGGGGCCACAGCGTATCCCACCTTGTTTATAATTTAACGTAATATCGAGAAGGTGGGGGCCACAGCGTATCCCACCTTGTTTATAATTTAACGTAATATCGAGAAGGTGGGGGCCACAGCGTATCCCACCTTGTTTATAATTTAACGTAATATCGAGAAGGTGGGGGCCACAGCGTATCCCACCTTGTTTATAATTTAACGTAATATCGAGAAGGTGGGACTGTAGCAGTCCCACTTTTTATAATTTAACGTAATAATTTCATAAAAAATTGATGGGGTAGCGAAACGCTACCCCTTTTAAAAAAATTTCAAATGAATACAATTATTTTTTCTCTATAATAAATCATGGAAAACATTTCTATCCAGTGGAAAGATGAGAATAGCAGAAATAATCAAGAACATCATTTCTTATTACCATCTCCTAACTGTAGAATTCTAATTATTGGTGAGTCTGGATGCGGTAAAACGAATTTACTACTAAGAATGTTACTTATGGATAAGTGGTTAGATTATAATAATTTATTTGTTTTTGGAAAGTCTTTACACCAGCCAGAATATAAATTAATAAAATCAGGATTTGATAAAGGATATAATAAAAACGAAGTTCTTGAATTATTGGAGAAAGGAGGGGGTGATATCGATTCATTTATTAGAAATCTACCTAAAAAGCATAAAAAATCAAAATATAAGGTAGAATATTATGAAGATTCTTCCAAAATTCTAGACCCGAAGGATGTTAACAACAAGAAGAAAAATTTATTTGTATTTGATGATATAATGAATGATTCAAATCAAAGTAAAGCTGATTATTATACGAGAGGAAGACATAATAATACAAGCTCTATTTATATTAGTCAAAATTATTTTAAACTTCCTCGTCAAACAATACGATCCAATGCTAATGTGTTTATATTGTTCTCATTACCTATAAAAGATTTAGTTAATATTTTTAATGATTTCATTTCAAAAGATATGACGTGGGAAGAATTTTGTAATTATTGCGAAACTGTTTGGAAAGAACCATTTGGTTACACATCGTTAGCAAAAATTCACCCACCAAGGAGAAGGAGAAGATATCAATCTAATTTTAACACTATTTATATACCTAAAAAGTTTTTCCTCTTAAATAAATGTATATTTACAATACAACTCGAAAAGTTCATAAAGAAAATTTCATTGAGACTAATTCAATAAACTTAACCCTTGAAAATCAAAAATATATTAATGAATTGAAATTATTTTTAAAGACAAAAACTGGTTCAGGATTGTTAAATTCGGCGTTGAAGAAACTTCCTTTACCAGAAATGCATTTAAATTTACCTAATAATGTTCCATCGGAAAATATTGAAAACGGATCGTTTAGGAATACAGGAAAATATTCATATTGTGGTCCAGGTACGAAAGTACAAAAAAGATTAAAAGAAGGATATAATGGTGTTAACAGTTTAGATAAGGCCTGTAAACAACATGATATAAATTATTTAAAACATAAAAATACGAAAGAGAGAAATGCGGCAGATGATTTATTAGCAAAACAAGCGAGTGAAATTGCGATAGATCCTAATGAACCAGAGTACGTTAGAAAAGACGCAAGATTAGTCACAGGAGTTATGGGAATGAAATCAAGATTCGGAATGGGTTTACCATCAAAAAACGGGGTAAAGAGCTCACAAAATCGGGCTCTGAAAAATTGAGAGAATTATATTATAATCCTAAAACTGGATACTCAGGAATCAATGATTTAGTACGAAAAAGCGGGTTATCTTCTAAGATAGTTAAGGACTGGTTAGATCAGCGGTTCCCAACCTTTCTTTCTTTCCGTACCCCTTCATAATGTTTTTTCACCTTCATACCCACAATGATCTAGTGTTGATGATCAATGGCAAACTGATTTAGTAGACATGCAAAAACCACGCAAATCTCAAGAATAAAAATACTTTGGAGTACCTTATTAACAGGTGATTATGAATATATTCGGTAAATACACTTGGGCTGCCTCTATTAAAAGAAACTGGAAATGATATCATAGAGGCATTTCCAAAATATATTTGGGAAGAATTCCTAGAAAAATACATACGGATAAGGACTCAGGTATAAATGAAATATCCCAACTCAGCACAGGCTATTTGAAGAAACATAGAATACATTAATGGTTCCTTCCACAGAGAATAGGAAACTGAAACTAAAGTGAAGTAGAAAAGTTTTGGCTTGGAACTTTAAGAAATATCTAAAATATTGGAAATATTTTGCAGAAACTAAAACAAAGAAATGAGTTGATATTCTCCTGATTTTGGTAAAGAAAATTATATTCGAGTTCTCAGCAGAAGTGGTAAGTAGGCTCTGAACAGGGATCTCTTGAGAAGAGACTAGTAAAGTTTGTGTGCTGAAGGTTGTACCACTCCTACTAAGTCTAAAGCTTGGGGAAACCAAAATTTAACCTTGGTGATAGAGTAGGATATTTTATAGAAAATAGGAATTTTAAGAAATACAGACAAAAGAAATATTTATTATATCTGAAGTATTGAAAACAAATCCTATAACTTATAAAACCAAGAACCTTGGAGTATTAAGGACGGAAGTTTTTACTGGTGAAATGGTGAAATAGCAAGAAAGTGAATTATACGAGGTTGAAAAAATATTAAAAAGAAATAAAGAGAGAAAATATTGGTTAAAATGGAAAGGAATCCTGGCTAACATCTTGGATAAATGAAAGAAGGGCTAACGGAAACATCAAACATCAACATCCTAAGCATCAAGCATCCAGCAAACCAAACATCTAACATCAAGTCGTTTTAAAGTTTCTGTTTTATGGGACCATGTTTCACTTAAAAGATATTTAGATGTTTGAATCGACTAGATATTAGTGTTTGATGTTTAGATGTTGAATGTTTGATGTTTTCTCTAATAAATGGCACTTTATATTTAATATTAAAAAAGAAAAGCATCTGGTTAGTAAATATTGAAGAAACTTTAGAAAAAGATTTTAGATAGGGAAATTAGGTGAACAAGATATCTATCGAAAGTATTAAACTACTACAACCATTAATTGAACCGATTAAGGATATAACTGAGCATCAAAAAGAAATACTTCAAGCTCGATTAAGGATATCAACTGTGACATCACGTCAAGTTCCTTTAGCTATTGAAGAAGTATCAGCATCACCTAGCTCTCCTAAATATAATTTTACAAAGTTAGGAAAAATAGCTGGAAAATATATGCAAGTAATTTATTATCCTAATAAATATGACAACGCATTCGGTATTAAAATGACTGAAGGAGGTGATGATTTTAAATTAGGTAACGCAACAGTTAAAATTGATGGTAATAATTTAATTATTGATAAAACCCAATACATCGGTACTGAAGGTCTATGGAAACTTACCTTGAAAAATCCTGGAGAAGTTTCCGTAAATGACTATAATAATTATAAGAAAATAATGATTCAAACTAAAGCGTTTTTTAGATACGATGGAAGTACTGCTAAATCGAATAAGGGTGATAAATATAAGATGTTTATTAAACCAATATATGATGAATATAAATTAACGATGGTAAAATCAGAATACGTCGAAGGAAAATGAACACCAAGAAGAGAAGCAGTGTTGGAGATACACTGCCTCGAAGAACTAGTGTGGGAGCAGCACACAAATCTCTTAGTACGGGTTTATTACCTTCAGATCAATGAGCTTGGTAATGGCCACTTAGAATATTATTTTCAAATTCAATCCAGTGTGCTAATGTATTTAATGAGTTACAAGCTATTAATGATGAGCTGTTAAGATTAATTATATTTTGATACAAGATGTAATAGAATAACTAAAGTAACTTTTTTTCTCTATAAGCAGGCTTGAGCATTGTATTTATCACAATGACATGATTTAAATGTAATTTTTACTATTTAAAATTAGAAAAGGGATGGCGACACCATAAATAACTTGGGTATTAAACTGTAAAATGAAGCCCTTAATTTCAGTCACCAGTATTGATGAAGTCAAATAATAATTTTTTATGAATATAACAGGTAGAGTAGCAGAGAAATAAATACTGGCTCCAACAGACTTATCAGATCAGCGATTGACAATTTATTCAAAGAACATCTTTGTTAAATAAGCATTCAGAAGCATTTGATGTTAGACAAAAGCACACATAACTTCATGAGAAATGTATTGTTCATTATTGGAGGCTAATTTTACATTATATTTCAGAATGAAAAGTCATTTTAAAAATCTTTTTACAGGATTCAGTGGGAGTTATTGTGAAGGCATTGGAGAAAGCATTTATGAAAGGTGAGAAAACATTATTTACTTAGTAAATTCTATCTTTCCAGTTAGTACAGTATTATAGAGAGGGTTCTTATCTTAATGGACATCAAAAATCAATTTTGTATAGTTTCTTTCCCGATTTCCTCCTGGTTATAAAATAAATGAGAGACCTAATACAGTAGTATATACCGATAACAATTCAACTATTATTCAGTTCATATTTTGGCTTTTACTGATCAATATCGCAAACCCTTAAATCTTCCGAGAAGAAATAACTATTCACCGATTACATTTAGGAGTAACATAAACTTTTTTCTCTCTATAATAGACATAATTTAATTGGAGAGGAATGTCAAGAATAGATGATTCAATCAAGAATATGAACCTTATACAGGAGTTGATTTAAATACACCTAGTGATATAAGAATATCAGTTCAAAATCAGGATGAATTTTTACTACCTTCTAGAAGTTATATTTATATCGAGGGATCTTTAAAAAAAGAAGATGGATCAATATTTGAAAAAAGATCAACCTGGAACTGGAACTGGATCAGGAAAAGAATTATATATAAATATAATCAAGAACGGAATATGTATATTCAAAGTTGAATTTCGAGTTAGGAGTGATAGCTCTGGAAGAATATCCAAATCCTGGACAAGCATCAACTATGAAAAAGGACTTTCCCAACATATCACTCTGTTATTGGAAGAATTATGAATTTTATGGCGGTCACTGATATTAAATGTGATAAGAAATATGCCGAAATTCACAAGGGCGTGCATGAACGGAAGTCAATCATAGTTATTTAGAACTCATCGGAGAGATACAGTCTGTTTTTGTTTCAGTCAAAACCTTATAACTTAGATTTTATTTAGAAATTTATGATAGAGTGGTAATTTGTAAACAAACATCGACTTGTGAAGAAAGAGAGAGTATTAATGATGTTATCTTCAGTAGATGGAAGATAAAGTGATGTTTGCCTCAGGTTCCTGATGGTAGTATTTTATCTCAGAATAGTATGGAGAATCCCACACGTAACACTTACAGATGAATATTCAATAAAACTGTATAAAGATATTCAAAATAAAGTTACATTAAATATTAATTTTTTGAATAGACAGTGTGAATCTATAGAAGTAAATCAAGGACAACAACAATTCGATTGGAGATTAAATGTTACAGCCGGATCTGAGAAACCTCGATTTATAATTTTAGCTTTTCAAGAAACAAATGGTGATAATCAAATTATGAATAGAGGTATATTTAATCATTGTAATATAACTAACGCTTTTGTTCAGTTAAATAGTGAAAGATATCCAGAAATGGATCTTCGACTTGATTTTAATGAAAATTATTATACAACCGCTTATAAAATGCTATCAGATTATTCCAATCATATACTTAATAAAGAAAATTGTTCTATTAGTTTAATAGAATATCAAAATTTGTAAATAGAATATCAAAATTTGTATCCATTGTTAGTATTTGATGTAAGTAGACAATCTGAAAAAATAAAAATTAATTTTAGATATTAAAAATAAGAGCAACTTAGAAAAATATATCAAAACCACCACAAGGCTTATAAATTTGGTGTTATCAGATCACTGACTTGCTTTAGGCTTCGATACAGTGGAAGCAAAATGAATATATCAACTTTAATTTTCTCTTAAATAAACAGACTACTATTCATTATTGAAAAATAACAAATACTGAAAATTCAAAGGTTGTGAACCAGGAAATAAAGTGACATATGCTTGGAGATATACTCAAAGAATGTGGAAGAGGCCAAAACTCAGTTACTTTAATAAAATATAAAATTTCATTAATCAGGGTTGCAACTCTTGAAGCAAATACCTTCACTCCCCACAAACTTGGAACTGAAAAATTATACATATAAAATTTTATATATAATACTTTTTTTCTTGCCAAAAATGACATTTAACAAACCCTTAAATTATCTTACCAATTCGGGTAAAGTTAAACAATGCGGTAAAATAAAAAATCTTATCATTTAGATTAATCAAGGATAAAGGAAACATATCTCTTCTATATGCTCTAACTCAAAAAGCTGTTTTTATACCATTGGTGATGAAATATCACAAATATTTCAACACCAGCAAAACAGCGAGTTTTATAATAACAGCACCTTATTTTCGCGGCACCACTGCGATAGTTCTCTTGCTGAATTTGGAGCTAGTACTACTGTAAAGACTATGGCCAATGAGCAACTCAAAAGCAATTGGAAAGCCAGAAGACGCAACAGCTAAATGGAAAAAAAGAAAACAAATGGGAAAAGGTCTTTTTTAAAACCATACCTCGATCGAAAACTGGCGAAGGGTTATTGCCAAAACCTTTGAGGATTCGAACAATATTCCGATGGCGTTGATTAGTCTTATGAAGTGTATTAATCAAAGCGTTCAAACTTTGGGGAATTTATATGAAGATGCTCAAAAAATCTAATAAAGAGAATCTGAATCTTAAATTTACGGTTCTGGGGGATTCAGGAACTGTTGGACATATTGGTTTTCAAAGAGCTAGGCTTCCACTTGCTATTATTTCAATTCATTCACGGCGTTCAACCTCGACTGAATTTACGAAAGTACATATACAATACGATATTGTGTCTATTCAACGTATCAGCTACAAATGAATATGAAGGCCATTTTGGTCATTTGTCGTTTTTCATTCATTGCACTAGGGAGTAGCCGTATTAAGAAATTAAATTTTCTCCAATTTCTACAAGAACTTTTCTCTAAAATAAGTAAGAGTGTTAACTAACTTTGGTGAAGGACCTCTAAGAAGTGGACCGCCGGGATCCACGAGGACCTCGAGATTTCTCCCAGGACCTCCAGGACTGTCAGGAATTGGATTTAAATATTTAGATGAAGAATGTAATTTTGATACTGAAGTTAAAAGGCCAGCAAATATAGCAAATCCTCAAGAGGAAAAAGATGTTACAACAAAAATTTATACAGATAATTTAGTTACTGAGATAAGAAATAAGGTTGATAAAACGTTAAGACATACAGGAAATATAAATAAATCAATAACTGAATTAAAATCTGAAGATGATCATATTAAAAAAATTGTGGAAGAAATAAAATCTCAAATTTTTGATATTCATAATAACGTTTTAACAAAAGATGGTTTTGAAAGCGCTTTAAAAACGATTAATAAACAGATTTCAATTCTTAGTGAAACTATAAATAATTTTAAAAGCGAAACGTGCGCTTATGAAACAATAATTTTTCAAACAAATTCAAAATTAGAATCAGGAAAGTTTCCATTCGTATTAGGAATAAAAGGTCCATCTTCAAAGAAAACTGGGTATGTTATGCCGTATGAAGGATTTATAGATACAATTACAGTAACTTCTCTAGATGTTGATCAATATATTTCAGAAAAGTTATTTATCAATGGAGATGAGTTTAAAGATTTAGATATAAATAAATATAAAGATGAAGACTATACAATTATTAAAATAAAAAACATTCATCTTAATGAAGGTGATATTATAAATTTTCAAGCTAAAATTGATACTACTAATGAAAAATCTATGCAAACTATTCAAATGTTTCTAAAGTATGATTTAATCAGTGACCTTTCAGAAAAAAAGATATATTGGAGATGAATCTATTAGAATAAGAGAAAATTACATTAGATGATATATTTAGAGAAAAGATGGAAAACAGAGGGGTGCCTATAGGAGGAGGTGGAAAGAAAGAAACATAGAGGGGAAGAGGAGACATTGGCTAAGAAAAGAAATGGAGATGAGGAGATATTTAATAAAATTATGATGGATAGGATGTTGAAGAATATTGAAGAATGAATATAAACTATAAGATTATAAATATAATTTTAATTAAAATTATATTTTATTTTTTAAATGAAACAATCGCAAAAGGGGGCGTTTCACCCCCTTTAAAAAACATAAAAAAAGGAAAACTTTTTTTTCTCTATAATAAATAGATGGAAAACAAATCAGAGCTATTAAAAATTTTGAACTATTCAACTGGTTACGTGCACACTACAAAACTATCTGATTTAAATAAAGATGTGATTTACAACATTATTGAACTTAGAAAAATAAATACAAAATATGGTCTCGCAATGTTTGCAATTCTACGTATAGGAGAAGATGAGAATACTAATGTATTTCTTCCAAGAAGATATGTGAATCTATTGAACTAAATGAGCAGATCAATTTTTAATGAAAGCGATATTAAAATGCAATATATTGGTGGAGACATCATCAAATTAATTTTCTGCAAACTTTTTTTTTCTCTATAATAAATGAGAATTGTTTCAAAATTATATCTCAAAAATTAATGAAACCTAGCATGAAGAATAAAAAGAACTCTTGAACTAGACCTTACAAAAATGTGATATCAGAGAATTAAAGGGTCTTTGGAAAAGTGTAAATATATAGTATTAAAAAGGAATGGCCAGCTAACTGATGAACTTCAAGTTAAAAGACTAATATTTAGAAGTATTGATGATGATTCAGATGATGATGATGATATTGATTCCAGATGATGATGATGATTCAGATGATGGAAAAAATATTAAAAAAATATATAATTACACTGTAAAATTTGTGCGATCATTTACATATCTTGAAAATAAAATATTTAATGAGATCAAAAATAAAAGGAGAAAAAATTATATTTAAAATTTTTAAATAATGCTCATCCTTTTACTTGATTAATCCCATTTGTTAATCTCTTTATATTCTTTACATTTCAGGTATTCATTTAATATAGTTCTCTTGTTGAAACTTTCTGAAAATCAGATATATTACATTTGGCACCACATAATTGTAGTAATTTATAAATTTTAAAATGAACATTAAATGAATTTTTTTCTTGAAGTTCTTTATCTCCTGTTGAAATGTCTAACTAATTATCGTTGGAGATTTAATAATTTTATCATAATTGGTTTTATATATCTTTGCGTGTTTTTGTAATATTATCAATAACTTCTCTAAAATATTCAGTAATTGAATATTTTATTGGTTTAATATAATTATTTTGCGTATATTGTGAATGAGAAGCTTCATGAATAATACTTAGGAGTATTATTATTTATTTTCAATATTTTTAAAAAATTGCACGATTTACAATTTTTCATTACAGTTTTCGTGTTTGTGTAATGAAGACACAAATGTGTTTCCATTTTTATTATGAATTTTTATTGCATAATTAAATTTTCAATTTCCCATTTCACTAAATGGCTCAAGCCTTTAAATTAGTATAGCAAACAACAGGAGCGAAGCGTCTACTACTTTCTGTACGACCAGAGGAAAATTACAGAAAGGTGTCTTAGCCATTTACATACCTATATCTTTCTCTTCTATATATATGCATATAACCTTATATATATATATATATATTTTTTTTTTTTTTATGTTTATTTTTTAGTTGGTTGAAATTTTCCTAAACCAAACCTATTCAAATTAAAAAACAAAATGCAAAAAAGAATAACCTGGAATAATGAAAATGCAGTTAATATTACTTCGTTTACTGTAAGTTTTTAAAACATATAAATGAATTTTAAATCTTTCAAAAATTAAAAATAAAAATTTAAAAATTTTTTTTGTTTTCCCATATATTTTATTATAGTAAATTTTTGTATTAAACATGGGTAACTAATATATATATATATATATATATAAATGAAACTCTTTATATATATATATATATATATATATATATATATATATATATATATATGCTCTATATATACTCTCTCTCTCTCTCTTCTCTTCTCACTCTCTATATATCAGTGGCGACTCCAGTAACTTTTACTACTCGTGCTCTCTCTCTCTCTCTCTCACTCACTACTGCATATATATATATATATATATACCTATATACCATATATATATATATACTATATATATATATATATATACTCTCTCTGTATATATATATATATATATATATAATATATATATATAACTAATATCATATGTATATGTATATATATATATATATATAACTGTATATATATATATATATAACTATATATATATACTATCTATTTCTTTTATATATATATATTGGTGATGCGGGTGGCATCCGCATCGCATCGCGGAACATCCGCACATTATTAGAGATCCGCATCCGCATCCGCGCTTTGCCCAGCGGATGTTGCGGATGTTGTGCCGGGTGATAAAAATTTTATAATAAAAATACTTAAGATGAATCTGAAAAGAAAATAAAAATGTAAATACCAGGTTGAAAGCAATTCAAAGAGGAAAAACTGGCTTGATATTCCATATCTTAATATTATCAATAAAAGACATTCCAACTCGCTGGAATAGTACACTTCATTATGATGGAAGGAAGTATTGCTCAAAGAACTCTTGCTTTGTACGCCAATTCGTATTCCAAAGTTAATCTTTTCTAATTTGGAAAATGACATCTCATATCACACTGCATTAGCTATTGAAACCATTTAAAGAAACTACCAAAAAAATCAGCGCCTCTACATCTTCTGTCTCTTATAATACCATTAATCTCAACGATAAGGGGAAGCATTTTGAACCATCTTCAAATGAAATGATGACGGTTTAAAAAAGAATGAAAGATGTCTGTAATTAAACTAGAGCTAGAAGAACGCTTTGGTTGGAAATTTATGACCTTCATACTATTGCAACTTAGATTCCCGTTGTAAGCAGTTTTTGTAACGATAATTTCGGTTAAATCGTTACTTTGTACCGTTGAAAACTTCAAATCCGAACGATCTATTATTAATTCGCCACCTATTAAAAGGAGAAAAAACTAAATCTAGAACCAACACCTTCTACGAGTAAATCAATAACAGATTCGCTGGAAGAATTTCTACAGAATTCAGTAGTGATGAAGAAACACACGCATTACCAAAAAGATGTAGTGCAAATGATTGAAAACTCTCACCGAGAAAAACGATTAGATTCAAAAGAACGATGATCCAATCAGTTGGTGGAAAGTTCAAGCAAAATGTTTACCAACGGCGAATGCAAGAGCTTCAATCGAACAGTCTATTGGTGGCCTATCCGTTAAAAGGAAAAATGAAATATACCAGAACCAACATCTTCACAAATGGAAAATCAGCTAACTTGATTCACTGGATTCTGATCCAGTAGTGATGAAGACAAACGCATTATCAAAAGATGCAGTGCAAATGATTGAAAACTATAACCAAAGGAAAAACGACTAGATACAAATCAAATGACAATCCTATCAGTTGGTTGGTGTTAATTAAGCAAAATGCAAATGTTTACCTACGCTTAAGTAAACTTGCAAAAATACTTGGCCTGTCCCTCAACTAGTGTTCCAAGTGAGAGAGTATTTAGCAATGCTAGGCCCAATATATATGATGGCGAAAGGAAAACACTCTCAACCGAAAAGAACCAGAAAAGGCAAGAAAAAATTGATGTCTCTACGGCACAACCATATTTGAATTTTTAATACTAGTGCAAAAGTATATAATCCAGCGCCAAGAATCTCTCTTTCACATTAAGGTCGGAGTTAGGGAAAAGGGTTGATGGGGTCCATTTAAGTTGGGTCCGTCCCACACCCTGGTAACAGTTATATTAATAGATTGTGGCTACAAAGATATATATATATATATAACCTTATATATATATATATATATATACCACACCACCATATATACTATATATGCTATATATATATATATATATATATATATATATATATATATATATATATGCACTTATTAAGCTCATCACCGGATGGTAAATCAAACATCCACATCCACATCCGCATCCACATCCGCAGTTACACAAAAAAAAAAATGTTTATCTGCAGCATCACTAATATATATATATATATATATATATATATATTATATATATATATATATATATATATATATATATATATATATGCTGCTGCTCTATATATATATATATATATATACTATATATAAGTGTTACGGTGCTATCCACGTATCCCTTTTAGTAAAGATCCGCATCCGCATCCGCATCCGCATCCGCGCTTTGCCCTGCTGATGTTGCGCGGATATTTATTGTCGAGATTTGATAAAGAATTTTATAATAAAATTACTTAAGATGAATCTGAACGCAAACTTTAAATGAGAGACATCATTTCTGACATCATTGACTGACATTATTTCAAAATGTAGGGCTATATCAACCCATTTTTATTATTCAACAATGGCACAAAATGAGTTGAAGGCAATTCAAAAACGACTTGATATTCCATATCTTTCTGTTATCAAAGACCTTCTAACTCGCTGAAATTGTACACTTCATATGATGGAAAATAGGTATTCTTCAAAAGAACCTCTTGCTTTGTACGCCAGTTCGTATTCCAAAGTTAAGATTCTTAATAATGTGAAAAATTACATCATATCACACTGCATTAAGCTATTGAAACCATTTGAAGAAATTACGAACAAAATCAGAGCCTCTACAGCTTCTGTCTCCGATGTAATACCATTAATCTCAACGCTAAGGAAGAATTTTGAACCACATTCAAATGAAAATGATGACGATTTAAAAATAATTAAAGATGTTATAATACTAGAGCTAGAAAAACTCTTTGGCTCTGTGGAAATTAATGACCTTCATACTATTGCAACTTACTTAGATCCCCGTTATAAAGGCAAGTTTTTAGTAGCACAATATTAGGAAAAAGTTAAATCGTCACTTTGTGTTGCAGTTGAAAAACTTCTATCCGAACAGTCTATTAATTCGCCACCCATTAAAAGGAAAAAAACGAAATCTACAGAACCAACACCTTCTACAAGTAAATCAATAACAGATTCACTGGAAGAATTTTAACTGTCCAGTATACTGATGAAGAAACACACGCATTACCAAAAGAAATAGTGCAAATTATTGAAAACTATCACCAAGAAAAACGACTATATACAATTAAAGGATGATCCTATCAGTTGATGGAAAGTTAAGCAAAATGTTTACCCACGCTTGCAAGGAAATGCTTGGCCTGTTCTCCAACTAGTGCTTCAAGTGAGAGAGTATTTAGCAATGCTGGGCTAATACATGATAAAATGAAAAACAGACCTCTCAGCAGAAAAGGCTGAAAAATTGATGTTTCTCAAGCACAATCTTCCTATATTACAATTCATATAGTAGTGCAAAAAGTATATAACCCATTGTAGAATCTCTTTCATTAAGGGCGGAGGTTGTGGAAAGAGCTTGGCGCGGTGCATTTGAGTTGGGTTTCCGTCCCGCACCATGGTATTTCAATTATATTAATAGATTGTGGCTAAAACTCGAAATATTTTAAGGGGAGCTTCATAACTAGACCCCCTACTTTTTGAAAGCAAAATCAAAATTTTCAAATTTTTTTTTATTATCTAAATAGTAGAAATATTCCTCCTGAACATGCATGGTATGTTATTTTTAAATTTCTAGTAGTTTTTAGATACAATTTATTTAGAAGACTGTCTAGACATAAGAATTTTAGTTGATCAAAAATTTGCAATTCAGGTTTAGGATCAAAAATGTTTATTTTATAATTATAGAAAATTAATTTTTTTCATATTCTCAACCTCTAACTCTTCGGATTTTACTCAAGTTCAATAAGTAGAAACCTGGAGCCGGAGGCTTAACTAGGAAACATGTGCTCTGGAGTATGTTTTTTTTCATGAAATAATTTTTTTAGATGAAAATTTATTGCCAGAAGAAAAACAACCTTGAACAATTTTTAAAAAAATTGGCAAAAATTCGTTTTCATGAGCCACTCATATATTTCGAGAACGAGGTAACTGATTTTTTTTCTGAAGAATATTTTTTTTTTAGAAGATCTGTGAACAATTTTCAAATGGGTAAAACCTTTGTTCGAATCCGGGCGGAAAGCCGAAGTTGGAGCCGGAGCCAGGGCATTGGGCCCGAATTAAAACTTGGATCACGGTGCTTGTTTTTCAAAAATATATTTTTAGGTGAAAAGTTTATTGCCAGAAGACGTACTGAACAATTTTTCAAATAGTGCAGAAACCTTAGCGAGTCAGATCTGGAGCCAGAAGGTAGTTGGGCAGAAGCAGGGCCGGGCTGGAGCGGGCCGGAGCCGGAGCCTGGGTATGAATTTTTTCAGGCTCTGTTTAAGTGAAAATTTGTGCCAGAAGAAGTACTGACCAATTTTCAAAATAGTGCAGAATCATAGTCGGATCGAATTTGGTCAGACCCGAGCCGGAATCGAGAACCAGGGCTTGAGACCAGAGCCGGTGCCGTAGTTTGATTTTCAGAAAGTATTTTTTTTTTTAGGTGAAAAAAATATTGCCAGAAGAAGTGCTGAACAATTTTCAATTGGAAACGCGAGTCAGATCCAGGGCCAGGGGTGAAGTCGGGCCGGAGCATATGGCGAACAGGGCCAAGGCCGGAGCCTGGATATGAATTTTTTTCAAAAATTTTTAGGTGAAAATTTAATGCCAGAAGACGCGCTGAACAATTTTCAAAATGCAGAAACCTTAGTCAGGTCGGATCAGGAGGGTGATCCTGGGTATAAATTTTTCAAGAAATAATTTTCTTAGATGAAAATTTATTGCCAGAAGACTTGCCCGAAGACAATTTTTCAAATAATTGAAGAAAAAAAGGCCGGAACTCCGGCCAGGCCGGAGCCGGAGCCGGAGCCAGTTCAGAAGTCGAATGGGAACTTTGAGGTATGATTTTCAAAAAAGAAAATATTTTTAGGTGAAAATTTTATTGATAAGAAGACGTGCTGAACAATTTTCAAACAGCTTCAGAAACCTTAGTCGGATCGGAGCCGGAGCCGGATCCTAGGTATGATTTTTAAAATATTTTTAGGTGAAAAAATTTATGGCCAGAAGACGTACTGAACAATTTTCAAAATAGTACAGAAACCTTAGTCAGATCCGGAGCCGAAAGTGAAGTTGGAGCCAAGCAAAGAGGGGTGGAGCCAGGCCCGGAACCTGGCGGTAGTAATTTTTTCAAAAGGAAGATTTAAAGGCCAGAAAGCATTACTGAACAGAATTTCAAATAGCGCTGAAACGGTCAGATTGAATCGGATCCAGATTCGGGCCAGTTGGGTGGCGTTTGGATCCTGGAGGTATCAAAATTACAAAGAGATAATTTTCTTAGATGAAAAATTTATTCCAGAAGACTTGCTGAACCCAATTTCCGTCTGGGAGAATCCTTAATCGGATCGCATTCGGAGCCAGGTCAAGATCGGAACATGAGTGTATTTTTTTGAAAAAATATTTTTGGTAGAAAAAATTTGTGGTAGAAAAAGTGCTAATCAATTTTCAAATAGTGCGAAACAGTCAGTTTCACGAAGCCGAAGCCGAGTTGGAGCCGGTGTCGGGCCGGATAATGAATTATTTTTCAAAAAATATATTTTGGGCGAAAATGTATTGCCAGAAGACGTGCTGAACAATGGTCAATACAGTTTGTTAATAAGTCAAACTTTGTCTTTAATATTGATTCAATTATGTAATTTCCACATATCCAGGACATTTTTACTCTTGGCATTTTTACTATATCCCAAGTAGCTTACTACTAAGGTATATCAATAACAAGATTGGCTTCAGCACCACTTGAATTATCATCAACATTACTAGAACCAGCATTAAATGGGTTCGTAGTTTTCAATTACAAGTGAATAACTTTATCAATCCCTGAGCCTTTAAAATTATAAAAACATCATATTTTCCAAAATGTACTTTGTCAGATGTGGCTTAATAATATCTAACTTTTCGCTTACCTCCCACTACTTCTTTTTCGGCTTTTCTCAAGCACACAAGCAGTTACCTCTCTTCCCAGGACTATTTGCAAATTTTTTTTATTAACTTGAGCTTTGAAAACGACCTTTACTATTAAGATGTAGAGCAAATAAAAAACTATTATGCATCTAAAGTCTAATACCTAGTTTAAAAAATACATACAATTCAGAATTATTTTCAAACGTCTTACGATTCTCTGATTGGGGCAACAATGAATGCATGGATGGAGGTATACACCCAGAGCGGCGTTACATCTCGGCCAGGTAGGCGCGGCCCTCCCTAAATTTCAGCCACAATGTCTAAGATATAAAAGAAATAAGCGTTTTCGGATATATATATATATATATATATATATATATATGCTATATATATATAACCATATATACTTCACCATATATATATATACATACCTCCCTATTATTACTTTACTATATATATATATATATACTATAGATTTAACCCGTGTGATCTTAAAAAAAAGTATTTAACCAGGCTATCGCGGAAGTTCAAAGCCTAGGGGCCGTGGCCTACCCTGCCAGCAGCGCCCATATGTATATATACAACCTTGCAACCTTAATATATATATATAACTGTGCTGCTGTATATACTTATATATAGCCATATATATATATTATGCTATATATATATTTATATATATATATATATATAACTTAACTTAATATATTTATATATATGTATATAATATATGTAACAACAACTTTATATATATATATATACTGGAACATAATATATATATATATATATATATACATATATATATATATATATATATATATATATGCTCATAAATAACTTAATATTACTATATACTATATATATATTTATCTATATATAAATATATAAATTATATATATATATATACTCTTATATATATACTTGCCATGCTCATATATACTGCATATATACATACAGCCTTATATATACTCTGTACCCATATATATATATCTCACATATATATATCACACATATACCACACACCTGTATGCTACATATATATATATATGCTACCATAACATAACTAGCAACATATATATACTTGTTACTGCCTACTGCTGTATAACCACTCTATATATGCTCATATATATATATATACATATATATATATATATATATATATATATATATATATATATATATATACATATTTGCTCTATATATCGCCTCATATATAACCAACCCCTTATAGCACTCATATGCTGCTCTTAATAACCAGCAACATAACCAGCCTTATATCTGCTGCATATATATATACACCATATATATATATATATTTATATCTCTGCTCACTTATATATATATATATCATATATATATACCTATATATATATATATGCTATATATATATATATACTGCTGCTCTTATATATATACTCTTACCACACTGCTGTACTCTCACCTGCTCAGGCATGACTTTTGCCAGGGAGCACAGGCCAGGCCTCCTTTAAAAAAAGGCCAAAAGCACAAACCAATATGACCAGTATTCAAATTATTATTTACTGCTATTAAAATAATGTTTAAAATATTTTCGATGAAAAGGCTTGTAATTTTACATTAAGATCATTTATTCTCTTGCAGAAACAGTGGCTTTTGCACAAGCCAAGGATTACTATTGACTGGAGAATTTCGATTTATTGCCTCAAGAAGGAAAGCATAATTCTGACTATGCTTTAAAAAACACTGATTAACTAGCAGCAATAAAAACCTTATTACTTCCTTTTGTCTAAAGCTGGGTTTTCTGCAAAGCCTCTCAGACATAATCATAAAATAACTTCCAATTTGAACCCAACTCTACTCATAAGTAGGAGTTTCCTCTACAACATAAATATATGAACAAAATAAAGAAAACTTATTTTTTTAAAAAGTTAAATAAAAAAAACTTATTTAATATATATACATATATATATATATATTATATACCTCATATCTATATAACTATATATATATATACATAACATATATATTATATATGCTGCTGCTCCTTACTCTCTCCTCTCATAACTTTCTGCTCTTACTTCTATGCTGCCTCTTATATATATTGAGGAGAGAGGGAGGAGAGAGAGAGAGAGAGAGAGAGAGAGAGAGAGAGAGAGAGAGAGAGAGAGAGAGAGAGAGAGAGAGAGAGAGAGAGAGAGAGAGGTGCTTAGAAAATTTTCAAATTTAGAAAATTCCCCTACTAAAGTTGTAAAGCAGGAAAAGTCCCCAGATTTGGGGACTCATGCAGGGGGCAACACTTAAGTTCAAACACA
>JABUQX010097163.1:27500-30413 GCA_015478945.1 Trachelipus rathkii | reverse complement strand
ATATATATATATATATATATATATATATATAGAGAGAGTTATATATATATATATATATATATATATATATATATATATATACAGGCAAGAAAAATTTTCACTTCGTGGCAGGACTCGAACCATCGCCAACAGCTTCGCCGTTAGACAATTTTAAGGGACGCTCTACCTTAGTCGGATCCGCTTTCCAAAAGAAGGTAATTCGGAGCAGTTTCCAAGTCTCCTACTACGATATCGCTGCTTTAAAAACTCGGTACTTATTTAGATCCGTAGAAGGGTGCTTGGAAACCCATGTGCTACACGTAGAAACATAGCAGGGCACCAAGTATCTTCTATACTGAAATAGGAGTATATGAAAGAAAGAGAGTTAAAAATATATATATATATATATATATATATATATATATATATATATATATATATATATATATATATATATATATTATATATATATATATTTATATATATATATAAAAGAGCATATAAATGTAATATTATTAGTACATGCACCTGAATAAAATATTAATTATATTGAAAAATACTGCTGATATTTTTTTAAGAGTACCGGTACTAAAATGATATTCATTTTAACTACTACAGTTTATATGATGTGAAAAGAAATGTAGAAATTAAAAATAATATAATTAAGAAAAGAGAATTTCCTTATCTAAGCAGATTTAAAAACGCTCAGCAAATTCTACTTCAGTTAATCGATTATTGTCCGGAGGAGTTGCCAAACACTAATTTAGATAGTTGCGAATTTTCTATTTTAGCGTTCATAATCTGTTTGGATTAAATTAAAATACTTTAAAAATATCTGAATCCTTAAAGCAAATCCCAACAATTTACTGTTTCGGTCAGATGGAGTCACCGTTTCATTATGCAGCTCTCAGCTCAAAAACTTCTCTCCATGTCTTAATCCTCACTCCTCCTACTTTTATTTTCTGTCATGTTCTACGAATCATTAATATTATAGGCACATTAACTACAGTATGGAATATATATATATATATATATATATATATATATATATATATATATATATATATATATATATATATATATATATATATATATATATATATATATATATATATATATATATATATATATATATATATATATATATATATATATATATATATATATATATATATATATATATATATCCCTCTCTCTCTCTCTATCTCACCTCTCTCTTGTTTGTATCTAAATCCTTCAGATACATATCTAGCGATCAATTAAATCTGTGTCGTCGATGCGTGAAAGAATAAAAAATCTGTCCAAATAGAAGATCACAAATCCCCTCAGAGGTACTTTGTATGTATGTATGTATGTATGTATGTATGTATGTATGTATGTATCAGTGTCTCTATATATATAGGTGTGTGTGTGGGTGTGTATGCACTTTCTTTTGACAAAACTTTCTCGTTTTCTTCTAAATGCGATTGAGGGAAGAATAAATAAAAAAGAAAAAAAAAGGGAAAAAAAGGAAAAAAAAAACTGTTTTTTTCTTACAATGGAATGAATATAGGATGAAAATTGAGACGTTTTTTTTTCTTTGGTTTCTTTCCTCAAAATGAAACTAAATTGCAAATTGAGCTTTACTTTTTGCTCTAAATTTCATTTTATTTCTTAAACTTTAAAGGAAATCAGTTTATATATATATATATATATATATATATATATATATATATATATATATATTGATATATATATATATATATATGTATATATATATATATATATATATATATATATATATATATATATTTATATATATATATATATATCTCTATATATATATATATATATAAATATATATATATATATATATATATATATATATATATATATATATATATATATATATATATATATATATATATATATATATATATATATATATATATATATATAAAAAAATATATATATATATATATATATATATATATATATATATATATATATATATATATATATATATATATATATCGCTATTGTCGATGGTTCGAGTCCTGTCGTGAGTGAAATTTTTCTTCGTCTTCTTATTGTAAAATTTGTCGCAGCTGTTGTTGTGCCAATATTGGCGTTGCTTGACATTGGTTGGTTCCTCCTGTAACTCAGGAGCTCCCCAGTGGAATGTCATGTGGCCCCAATAGGGGTTCCAAGCAACCTTCTATGGATTTAAATAAGTACCGAGTTTCAAAGCAGTGATGTCGAAGCAGGAGACTTGAAAATACCGCCATTGACCTCTAAACATTTACAGCTTCGTCTACGAAAGGCTCCTGTTGCTCTCCTGATTGTTTCACGTCTTCCTTTAATAACACCTGCAGCATTTTGAATTCGTCGAATTGGTGCATCCGAGTGTCTACTTTTACTCTGGATCACGCCAGTGAAGAACCATGCCCCATTAGGAGTGCTCAAGCACTATGAGGTCTGGAGATCTTGGAGGCCGGCCAACTAATTGGACCACCGCGACCAATCCAACGCTCTGGAAACCATCCGTCCAAACGTTGCCTGACCTGACAAGCGAAATGTGCGGGAGCTCCATCATGCCGAAAGTACATATGCATTCTGATGTTTAAAGGAACATCCTCCAATAGTCCTTGTAATTCATTTTGTAAAAATTCGAAATAGCTGTCTCCTATGAGGGGATTCTCAAATATGAAAGGGCCAATTAAATAACCATCGACCATACTACACCACACGTTTACCGAAAACCTATATTGAAAATTGCTCTCAACTGTTGCGTGGGGATTTTCGTCTGCCCACACATGACTGTTGCGAGTGTTATTAATGCCGTCGCGGGTAAATGTTGCTTCATCCGTGAAAAGTATGCGCGATACAACACGATGATTATTATTTATCCACCGACAAAATTCCATACGTTTACCATAATCCTCCGGTTGTAGG
>JABUQX010097163.1:0-25000 GCA_015478945.1 Trachelipus rathkii | reverse complement strand
GCGAAGATCATCCGGCGAGGTTACTGGGTCATTAAACCCAGCGTACACGGTATGTTTGAGATACCTCCACAGAAAGTAGTCCAGTGGTGTTAAGTCGGGTGAATGCGCAGGCCATGGAAATGGACCAGATCTTCCGATCCATCTTCCCGGAAAGGTTCTGTCGGGGTAGGTCGTCACTATAGCTGCATTATGTTAGTAACTCTTCGTTGTGATCTTAAAGGTATATCACTCAGGAGGTCAACAAGTATAGATTGCAGGAAATGGAGGTAACGCTGTCCTGTCAAATTTTCCTCGAAGAAGGCCAGATAATCCTACTATTGAGTATACCACACCAAACGTTGACTGAGTATGAGACCTGGTGATGGCTAGTGAATGTTAGAATGGGGGTTTGTTTCCGCCCAATGTCTGAAGTTCCACCTGTTATACATACCGTTATTGGTAAAGCGAGATTCATCGGTCCATAAGATATTTTCCAATAAGTCCGGTACATCCATTAGAAGGCAATCAATGACAGCCAGGAATCCCAGCCGCCCTTTTTGGTCTCCACGATGCAAACCATGTACAATGTATGGCCTATATGGATACATGTTGTATGCAACACGAATCCGTCGTATGGTTTCCTTAGATATTCCCAAGACCGAACTAGCCTGCTGCCGTAATGAGGACGTTTGATTTTCATGGGTGTATAGCAGAACGTCCAGTTCGACGTCGAATGTAATGGACACGGTCCTCCTGTATGCGTATGAGGGGTTGAGCTATTTGGCCCTAAAATTTGAAACCAACAAATTTATGGGAATGCTATGTGGCTTGGTGGTCGTCAGATGTAGATAATGTTGTCCATTTAGTACAGCCTATGAAAGTATTCCTGCACATTGCGTAATGTACACCTCCAACATGTCACGCTTTCTGTCCTGTGTATACTGGTCACGTGGCATGTTCCAAATGTATGGCTCTGACTAAACAAATCACTCTGAAGTTATACGTTTCACTACACTTTATTACGCATAATTTGTAGGTTATGACATAACCTCCATATGATAACTGTTAGTTGGTTGTACACATTCACATGGCCGTATTTATTAGGCTACATATCAATGTAATCTAAAGGGTATTTATTAGGTATTTAATTTAAATACTTTGTTAGCTGTTGTATCGATATTTTTAAATACTATTGAATACCTTATTGAATTTAACCTAATTATTTCATATTGACACTTTTCGGCTTTTGTAGGCACATGATGTCTACGGAGGACGTCTAGTTGTTTATGGGTACATTGCGTGGAAACGAACAACCGTATCAAATAATGTCGAGAGGAAGAGCCCACCTCATTTTTTATGTGCATTTCACAGAAGCCATAAAAATATATCATCCCATTTGACATTCGCATGTTTGTGCGCGGTTTTCGTATTGCACGTGCGCAGACACCAACGTAACATATCCCATCCTCCTTAATGAATTAAATAATCGAACTTATATTCATACACATTTTCATACTTAAACATCCCGTACGGTGATACACCGCTGTAACATAACTCGTGAGATACCCTGTATATATATATATATATATATATTTCTGACAGAATATAAAGTACGAGTAACTAACTGTATATATATATATATATATAGAGACTATATATATATATATATATATATATATATATATATATATATATATACAGATATCTGAGAGACAGAGATATATTTATATATTTATATAGATATATATACATATATATTATTATTATATATTAATATTTTTTATATAATATATATATATATATATATATATATATATATATATATAACATCTAAATAATAAATTGCGATTATGCAATATTTAACAACACTCATATATATATATATATATATATATAGAGGTAGTTATATATATCTCGCATTATATAAATATATATATATATATATATATATATATATATATATATATATATATATATATATATATATATATATATATATATATATATATATATATATATATATATATATATATATATATATATATATATATATATATATATAAAAAATACTCTTCGAAATAAAGTCACAAATCGCTCAAATTCCTCTATTGCGGACTAACAGTGAAATTGCGGAATTGCGATTGCAATAATTTGAAAAATGTTGCGGAATTGCAGTTAGCGGAATGGCTATATCATTCCGCAATTCCGCAATTAGAGGACTACCAAAAATTGTGAAATTTCAGTGGAATGCCAAAATTTATAGTCCACAAATTTTTACACGTTGGCCATCTTTGTACCTCTGGCAGCAACACCGAAAAATCTGTATTTTTTGCATTCGGTATTTTATTAAAGTTTTTGTAAATAAGTAATAATTAACAAAAACTAAAAGGCTTAAATGCATGAATAAAAGTTTGAAATCAACAATTTATTCTTTTTCTTTTATACAAATTTTCTTAAGCTTAGGTTATAATGAATATAATTTATGAAACGTGTCGCCACCAAATTTCAGATAAAATGTATTGTACAGTAAACATAAAGGATGAATAAAATAATATAACATTGGTACCCAACATCGAAAGTCTAAACAAGTAAACAGTTGATTAAAGAACCTACACACATCCCAGATCGTCCTAACCAATTCTTAAACACTCTTGATTTATGCTTCACCACTTCTCCTTCTCGCTACAAATACACAATTTTCCCTCCTATCGGTAATTCTGACCATAATCTTAGAAGCATCTAAATATAACACACACTTCCAGCAGCCCGCCCCCGCTGCCCTGCTGAATTTCTTCTCTGGCACTTTAATCGGGCTAATTGGGATGCATTACGTCGCTTTTTTGCCAACTATCGCTGGAATGAATCATGTTTTGTTCCGGAGAACGCCTCTGCTTCTGCTGAAAAGGTAGGGGCCGTGATCACGGATGGAATGAACAGGTTCATTCCATCTTCCACTAAATCATTTTCTCCCCATAATCCATGGTTCGATGGCTCTTGTTCTCATGCCATCCAGGAGCGTGACATTGCGTATAGGGCTTGGAAGAACTCTCGTTCTCCTATTACTCTAACTAATTTTCGCTCTGCCAGAAATCGATGCCGGGATATTATTTGACTGGCCAAGCGTTCTTACACTAAAAGGAAGTGTGATGCCCTTCTTGGTTCTCCTCCTACTGATAAAATTTCTGGCCTCTTGCCAAAATCATCAAATAACTTCTGTAAATCTGCCTTTCCCCTCTTATCCGTTCTGACGGTTCTGTTGCCAACTCTCCAGCTGAAAAGGCCAATCTCTTTTGCCTCCTATTTTCCACCCTGACGATTCTGGCTCCTCCTCCTGCTCCATCCCCTCTCAGGTGTCCAATGTCTCTACCTGTCATTACCATGATCGAGCACATGAGATACTGTGATCTATGAACGTTAGGAAGACGGGTGGCCCAGATGGTATTCCTCCTCGTGTTTTGAGGGAGTGTGCTTCTGAGCTGGCGCCTGTTCTCGTTCAACTCTACTCCCTGTGCCTCAATACTAATACTTTTACTCAATGCTGGAAGCACGCTTTTATTCAGCCAATCCCAAAAAAAAGGTAACCGCTCTGATCCTTCTAACTATTGACCTATTGCCTTAACTTGTATTCTATCTAAAATCTTTGAAACTTTCCTTAACTTTCATTGCCTTGATCATATAAAATCTCATTCCATTCTTTCAGATCGTCAGTATGGCTTTCGACTTTCGAGATCAACTGGTGATATCCTTTCCTATCTAACTGATCTATGGTCTTCGCCCTTAAGGATCATGGGGAGTCTTGTGTGGTATGGCACTTGACATATCTAAAGCTTGACAGGGTATGTTATGTCGCTACCTCTAAGCTACCTTCCTTGATTTCCTCCTTCGCTTGTTTACTCTTGTTCAGTTTTCTCTTTCAGATCGTTCCATTTCAGCCCCCTTGCCTTCTTTTATTTTCCTCGCAATATTAATCTTCCTCTATTTAAGTCCCGCGTCTGCGCCCACCTGAGGGAATTGCGTTAGGCAAGGGTCAGGGTGGGTTTACTTTCCATTTATTTTAATTTATATTTTTCTTTATGTAATTTTTTTATTTATTTATTTATTTATTTATTTATTTTTTTTTTTTTTTTTTCATCCTTTTTTGAAATGGCGTTGTGTGTGTGTGGTGGTATAATTTAAAAAATATAAAAATATATATATATATATATATATATATATATATATATATATATATATATATATATATATATATATATATATATATATAGTTATATATAGTTAGTAAAGATATATATAATATATATATATATATTTAAATATAGTTACATATATATATATATATATATATATAATTTTTCAAATTATTTGGAATATTTCCCCAAACGAGGAAGAACCTACTAGGGAAGTAATTATCCGGTTATCCGGCTGGATAACAATGATATGCGGCTGGATACCGGATAGTCAAAAACTTGGCTGGATAAGGCCGGATACCGGATAGTTGCCGGATATCCGGCCCATCATTACTAATATATATATATATAGCATATATATATATATTTATTATGAAGATATTTATATTTATATATATATATATATATATATATATTATATAAGTACATATATATACACACACTCACATATATATATATATATATATATATTATTATTATTATTATTATTATTATTATTATTATACATACACTTATTCCCGCTTAAGCGAGGTAGTGGTACGTGCAGCTAAATACATATTTCCTTCATCTCGCCCTCACCCATCTCCTCCATTCCATTCTATCTCTCGCCAACACCCTACCTTCCTCCACCCTCATCCCTCTCTCTTCCAGCATTTCCTTTATTCCATCCATCCACCTTCTTCTTGGTCTCCCCCTTCCTCTCCTTCCTATCCCCTCCGCCTCCCAAACTCTCCTAACCACCCTCTGCTCCTCCATTCTCTCCAGATGTCCAAACCATCTTAACATTCCCTACTCCGCTCTTCTCACCAAACCATTCTTCCAATCACATCTCTCTCTTATTACCCTATTCCTAATCCTCTCTCTTTTACTAACCCCACATACCGCTCTCAACCCTTTCATCTCAAACACTTCCAATTTCTTTTCTTGGACCTAGCATTCAACCCCATGTTTCACACCCATATAGTACCGCTGGAACACAAATTTTTCAAACATACTTATCTTAAGTTTATGTGATAAATCCCCCCCTTCCATAA
Organism: Trachelipus rathkii; assembly: GCA_015478945.1. Lineage (NCBI taxonomy): Eukaryota > Metazoa > Arthropoda > Malacostraca > Isopoda > Trachelipodidae > Trachelipus > Trachelipus rathkii. Next base: position 19,800 of record JABUQX010097163.1, on the reverse strand, counting down.
TTCCCTCAAACCACTCAATGCTCTCATTCCTTCTCCTACTCTGTGATCTATCTCTTCCTTCATCCCTCCTTCTTTACCCAAATCCATCCCTAAATATCTGAAAACCTTTACTTCTTCTAATACTACACCTCCTACTCTAACCTCTAGTCCCTCCCCCTCCTCTCTTTCCTCCTCCTCAAACACTAACACTTTACTCTTACCTGGATTTATCCTAAGACCCTTCTGTCCACACACTCTCTCAAACTCCTTCACCAAATACTACAGCCCTTCTGAATCCTTCGCCACCAAGGTAGTATCATCCGCAAATAGTAACATGTTCACTTCCCATCTATCACCCCTATCTATCAATTCCACCCCTCTCCCCTCCCTCATCATTCCTCTGCAAACACTCTCCATAAATAAGTTGAAAAGCCACGGTGACATTACACATCCCTGTCTCAACCCTCTCTCCACTCCAAACATCTCACTCTCCCCTCCTAAAACTCTCACACACATTCTGCTATTCCTATAAAAGGCCCTAATACCTTTACCTAATTTACCCCCTACTCATATTCCTCCAGCACCCTCCATAATTCCCCCCTCTTCACTCTATCATATGCTTTCTCCAGATCTAAAAAACACCCATACACTTTCCCTTTCCTTTCTATACCTTTCTCCACAAGCATCTTCATTGTGAATACCTGATCCACACACCCCCTTCCTATCCTAAATCCTCCTTGTTCTTCCCCCATTCTCTCTTCCGTTAAATCTCTCACCCTCTCAATTAGTATTCTCCCATACACTTTCCCTACTACACTCAAAAGACAAATACCTCTATAATTCCCACACTCCATCCTATCCCCTTTCCCTTTATACAGGGGAACCAAACAACCATCCTCCCAATCCTGTGGAACCTCTTCCTTCCTCCAACATAAATTATATAACCTGTACAGCCAAAGCCATTCCTCCACCCCTCTGCCTCCCATCTGTAACATTTCCATACTCACACCATCTAGACCTGTGGACTTTCCTTTTTTTCCTTTAGTTAACGCCCTAATAATTTCTTCCATTTGAATTTCCATATCTCCTTCCTGTCCCTCTTCACCCCCCATCCTCACCTCTTGAAAATCCTCCTCATCTCTCCCACCCATTTCATTCAATAATCCTCTAAAATATTCCCCCCACCTTTTCCTCACCCTATCCTCCCCTCCTATCCCTTCCCCTCTCTCCTAACCCCTCCTTCTTCTTTCTTTTTTTATTTACTTCTTTCCAGAATATCTTGCTCCCTGTTTCAAAATTTTCTGTCACTTTTCTACACCATTCATTGTTTGCATTTCTCTTCGCCCTCTCCACCGCCCTCTTTGCTTAACTTTTTAACTTTTTAAAATTATTACAGCTTTCCTTTCTCCTATTCCCCCACCCTTTTCACATAGACCTCTTTTTTCTTTTTCACCAACTCTTTCACCTCCTCACTCCACCATTCACTTCCTTTCCTTCTACTTGCTCCCACCTTTTTTACTCCGCATACCCTTCTGGCCTCTTCACGAATTGTCTCTTTAAATCTCTTCCACTCCTCCTCCACATCCCTAATTTCCGTCCCTCTCACGTCCCTCCACCTATCCTCCATACCCCTCCTAAACTCGTTCTTACACAATGTCTCATCTAACTTTTCCACCTTTACGACTTCTATTTTCCTCTTTTTTTCTCTTTCTCTAACCGTTACCTCTCCCCCTACCCTTAACCTAGCAACCACCAAATAGTGATCAGATAACCCACTACCTGCCCCTCTGAATACATTTACATCTAGTAATCTGCCTCTATCCTATCTATTTATACACACATAATCCAGTAACGCCCTCCCCCCCGTTATCTCACTCTTCCATGTATACTTATGATTTTCACTTTTCTTGAACCAAGTATTCCAAACTATCAATCTTCTATCAACACATAACTCTAACAGACTTTCTCCATTAACATTCCTTTCCCCTACCCCAAATGGACCTATAATTCTACCCATCTCCTCTCTTCCCACTCCTGCATTCAAATCTCCTATTAATCAAATTTTTTATCATTAACCCCGAAACTTTCCCAACATTCATTCAACTCACTCCAAAATCTTTCTCTCTCCTCCTCCCTCGCTCCATTTACTGGTGCATACGTGCATATAAAAACCCACATTTCCCCCCCAAATTTCACTTTAACCCACATTATTCTCCAACTCACCCATTTGCATAATTTTACCTTATCCCACACCTCTTTCCTCATAACTATTCCTACCCCTTCCCTCGCCCTCACTCTCTCGTTCACCCCCGAAATCATACCCTTAAATTTTCCAAAGACCATCTCCTTCTATCCTTTCAGCTTTGTTTCTGTCAATCCTAGCACATCCAACCTTTTTTCTTCGAACATTAACCCCACTTCTTCTCTTTTCAGATCCTCATTTATCCCTCTCACATTCATACAACCCACTCTAATCTAATCTCTTTTGCCCATCCTATCTCTTTACTCTCCCTTACTCTCCTTAGTTCTGACCCTCTTATTCACCACTCTACTTCCTTCTATTCTCACACTTGAATAAGCTGCACGCTTACCGGGATCCCAATAACCTGAGGCACTTCCCAATACCTCAAGCTCCAAACCCCGTTCAAACAAAATCACACTATAAAAACTTAAATTAAAACCTATGTTATTGGTGAAATTTATGATTACTTGATGAATTTCTTCCTTCTGTTGAAGACACTCCTCTTCTCAGAGTTCAATATTGATCAATTTATAAGTTCCTGAATAATCTTCTTTCTTTGATAATATACTTGATGCAATCAATTCCTATATCAAAATCAAAGGAACCTTGATATATTCTCTGTCTTAAGATACTCTTGTTAGAGTTCCTTTGCTTTAATTTTACACTTTAATCTTTCTTGTTTAATATATTTTCCTTGATGAAATACCCTCTAATTGTCTTTAAGACACTCTTATCATTCGCAGAGTTCCCTATTTATTCTACTACTACTGTATTCTATCCTGATTTTTTTGCAACACTTGTAGTTAAAATTTAATTAGAAACACTTCATTTACTAAGTTGCACCTGAAACTCTTGAGATCCTACTACTACTGTATTCTATCCTGATTTTTTTGCAACACTTGTAGTTAAAATTTAATTAGAAACACTTCATTTACTAAGTTGCACCTGAAACTCTTGAGATCCTTGAATGGTCTTCTTTACGTAAAACACAGCAAGAAATCTCACCACATTCCAAGAGTCCAAAAAGCACATATACAGGTACTTATGCCACTTCACAATTTATATACTTATTAATCAAAAATTCACTTAATTTATCTTCAAAATAAATTTAAAAATCATAAAATAATTAATTTTCACATTTTGCGAAAAAATTTCCAATTCATTAAAAGCCTGGATCTTTTGAAGAGAGCTTATTTTCTAAAATTCTAATTCTAATTTTCTTCACTTTTGCAATTTTTCCCAACTGTTTTCTTACTGAATCTTCTATTCTTAACACGTCTTTATCCAACGGTATCAAAAATATATATATATATATATAGGCCTATATATATATCTGATATATATATATATATATATATATATATATTTTTATATATATATTTATAACATATATATATATATAAATATAATATATATATATATATATATATATATATATATATATATATATATATATATATATATATATATTTAAATATATTATATATACATGACACAATCGCCTGAAAAATTATATAAATATCTATATATTTATAAAAAAATAAAAAAAAATATATATATATATATATATATATATATATATATATATATATATATATATATATATATATATATATATATATATATATATATATATATATATATATATATATATATATATATATATATATATATATTCAGTAGAACATATATTATCCCCACAAGACATCCACCAGAACCGAAACATTAATGGAAGCAATATTGAGAACACACAGAGCTTGTAATTACTTAAAGTCAAAAGGAGAAGAGTAAAAAGCGAAAGAAAGTACGATTAAACTTTGCAGTAAAATTGTATATACGAAAGAGCAGCGATGGCAACACTGAAAAGTTTAATGAGTAGAAATTCGAGTAACGCTAGTTTACCTCAAATGAATGCGAAAGTAAGTAAAGAGTTTAGAATAATTGTCTATTGTAATTTAAAGGTTAATCGTCTCTATGGAAAATGTCAAAAGATTGAGATGGAAATGTTCTTCTTTTGAAGACCTAGAATCCTAGCCTTTTGAAAGTAATTTCTAGGTAAATTAAAACAAATGTGACAGAATAAAAATGCACATGAAATGGATGCAATAGAGATAGGTTTAAGATGTTTGTTTTTGAAGATAAATTTGTGCTGATGTTTCCTTCGAATAAAAAATTTGTGAACTTTTTTTTGTTGGTATTGAAAAGAACACTGCTTTAAAACCCTGATTTGATATTGCAATAAAAAATCTTGGGTTATTTGCTCCGCTGTTAAATTTTTAATTAACTTATAATACTAGCTAGTTTTTCTTAAAAAGTAAAGGTAACAATACAAGATATCGACATTAGATTGGTTTGGTGATGAAATGTATGACCTGGAATTTTTTAATAAACAAAAAATTGGAAAAAATAGAGTAGAACTCTGTGGAACGGCACATGCAAAATTTACAGGTTAAGTTATTGACGCCTAAAAGAGTTGTTATAAAACTACCATAAAGGAAATCAAAGATAAAATTATAAACAGGACAATCCATGCCAGTTTAAAAATGATTGAAAATAGAAGCCTGGTGCTAGATGGATTTGAAAACATCCAATATTTCCAATTCAATAAGAAAATATTTGCTATGATTAAAAAAAAGATCAAGGAAACAAAAAATCAATAAAAAGTTTATCAAGACACTCAGGAAAGCGTTCCTTGTGACCAAAGATAAAATTATATGAATTAAATTTCTTCTGTATCATCCAAATTATTTTAGATTTAAAATCTAGAGAGAAAGGAAGTATGAGTAACAGGATGATAGTTGGAAAGTTGAAAAAGGTCACTCTTTTTATATAACAAACTGTATCAGAGTAAACTTGCTGGAAAATTGAAGTACATGGGAACAAGGAGCGTTTCTAAAGCATGTTTTCTGCTGAGGGCCACAGATGGTATATATATATATATATATATATATATTATATATTATATATATATATAGATATATATATATATATTATATACTATTATATATATATATATATATATATAATATATATATTTATATAATATATATATAGTATATATAGATATATATATATAGATATATATATACTTATATAATTATAATATATATATTATATATATATCTATATTTATATATACTATATATATATATATATATATATAATATATATTATATATTATATTATATATAGATATATATATACTATATAGTATATATATATATAGTATATTATTATTAGTTATATATATAATTATAATATATTATATAGTAAATATATATATTATTATTATTACTATAACTGATATACTATCACTATATACTATATATATAATACTTAATATATAGATATATATATATACTTATATATATATTAACCGATAATAGTCACGTAGCTACACTACCCGTCATTATGTATCTTAACAAACTATTATATGCCTACAGCTAAAAAACGAAGACAATTATCGGGTGGGAACATTGCTGGCGTCAATTTATGTAGTACTTAGAATGAGAAAAAAAAAAAAATCAAAATAAAAAAAATAAATATATATCTCAAAAACACAATACTACAGCGAAAAGGAATAACATTTTTGGTTTGGTGTAAAATTTCACATAGAAAATGTAAAAAAAAAAAAAAATAAAAAAAATTATTGTTAATAATTAGTTAATATTAATGGTATAGTAATATGACTAAAAGGCCTATTTAGAGACCTTTTCATTGGTTACTCGTTAAAAATATTGGCTTTTGCAAGAATGAATTTGCCTTTTTTTTTTTTACTAATAGAAATTTTGCATCCCGATGCAGAGTCGGATGGTCTCTCGGCCTTCGGGGAACTACGGGGACTATTTCCCCCTTCGGGGAGGGTCTCCGGACCCCGCTCTTTGGATATTTGTGGTGTCTCAGGTGTTCCTCTCACGCCCCATCACTATACGCCGAGACGCCGTATATGGACAAACTTCCCCCCCCTCTACTGTTGCCCCTGTCGGCTCAGGCCCTAAGGTGTTGCCGGTCTAAAAGCATTTTCCTATGTGAAATTTTACCAGTGATTCCAACAATGTATTCTTTTTTGCTGTCCTATTGTAGTTTTGAGATATTTTTTTTTTTTATCTTTTTTTTTTTTTTTTTTTTTTTTTTACATTTTCGCACTAAAATTGGAACAGCATTTCCACCCAATGTATTCCGTTTACTGGTGCATTAATAGTTTATCAAGATACATATGACGCTTATTACTAAAACCGCGGCGCACATATATATAATATATATAATATATTAATCTTATTATAATATATATATTTATATAATAATATATATATATATATAAATACCTATATATACTAAATATAATATATATATACTTTATATATATATATATAATATATATAATATATATTATATAATATATATAGATAAAAATAATATAAATTTACATTGATAATGTAAACATATATATATATATATATATATATATATATATATATATATATATTATATATTTATCATATTATATTATCATATACTATATATATAATATATTATAATATATATATACTATATTAATATTATATAATATATATATATTATATTATTTTACATGTGCATACTAAACTTATTTTAGTCCGAGTTTGAGGGCGTGCGCATGTTTCTAAGTGCGTATTTATGTTGAAACCTTCCTATACCTAATGTAGAGTAAGCAGCGTAGCGGAATTCATTTAATTATACGAAATGCTTCGATACAACTTTCATACTTAGTAATTGCGAATCCCAAATTCGAAGACGGTGGTTCTTTTTTTTTTTTTCTTTCTTTCTTTATTTTGTGAGTTCCAAATTTTTTTTGAGAAAGTCCTTTTTTTTTTCTTTATGACTCTTTGTTCATGAAATTGAGAACCCTTGAGAAAAAAAAGTTCACCTAACGGGCTCAAAAAATAAACAGGTTTTTTTTTTTCTTAAAAGACTAAGTCTTCTCTTCTGTTTCTTCTTCATTTTCAGGAGGAGTTCATCATTCACAACTAAATTCAATTGTTTTTTGAGCGAAGCTTTTCAAAATAACATGAAAACAAAATAAAAAAAAAAATAAACTCAAAATTCTTTAATCAAATTTCCGAAAGTTTCATAAACAAAATATAGAAATAGTGAACGATCAATTTTATTTACCCTATCGTGACCCTGTCTATCTCTATGCTGATTTGTTAGACGTCATGTTCAGATCTGCGGGAGTATTCCCGTGTTGCTTTTTACATATATATACTTATGATATTATTATTAGATATTATATATATATAGGTGTCAAACACACTGCCCGCAAGTCGTATCCGGTAGCAAAATTCAGACCGTATCATAGCTAATATCATATATATGTATATTCTAGTTGAGCGTATGTTAGATAGATCTCTAGAGTTGTAATTTTGATTGGTTTGAGCTACTCACTTATTTTCTAGTATAATAATTCGCTATCTCCTCTTCAAGTCGTATGATTCTTATAGTAGTCATGATAGATATTCTTTATATTTATTATGAATTTAATAGCCTCTTTAGTTATATATGTTTCTCTATATTTAATGTTGTTGTATGTATTCGTGGTGTTTATATATTTTGAATATAAGTATATATTAGTATTTGGATGCTTCGGGTACTAGTTTATATACAATATGCGAGTCAACGCCACTCCCTTAGCTAATCGAGAATAACTCTTCAGACGAGTGACAGATTTAGTTGTATAGAAGTGTCCTTCACCTAAGACTACAAACTGATAAAATGACTACTGCGGAGTGGATTAATGTGAATTATGTAAATGCGTTACAGGGATCCAGTGAATATTTTGTTTTTTTGCTTCTGTGCATTAGTGAGCCAGGTTTGTAATGGCAGTGAGAGAGGGGGTGGATGGCTTGGATGGATATAATAGCTCCTCGTCACAGACACTGAAAGTTAACGTCTCAGTATTGACATACGTTAAAGTGTCTTTTAGAGTTGTGCTTCATTGATTGCAATTGCGCTGACTCTGTTGTGTTCTAACAGGCATGATGATCCGTTATGCTGCTTTAGGGTCAGTCTTTCGTGGCACAAACAAACCGTGGGCCTTTATCTCAGTTCTTAATCTGATTATTATATACTATATTATATATTATTCATTTAATATTATAGTTATAGCTATACTATATATATTATAACTATAATAATATAACATAATATGATATATGATTATATATACGTATATATAAATATATATTATATATATATATATAATATATATATTAGAGATGGGACGAAATATTTATTTTCCCATAATTTTATAGATTTCAATAAATAAATGGTAAAATTATTTGGATATTTTTTGCTTTAGCTAGAATACTACTAACTTCCGAAAATGAATGTTTTTTTACTATTCTCAACATAACTGCTGAGGAATTTTTATTAATAGTTTAATAGATAATGCGGAATCTAATGAATACGAAGTGAATTACATATAAATAAATAATTGGGCCTACTTGAGCTTCTCATTGTACGGAGTTTCTGTGTATTGTGCCTATAACTTCTATTTTATTTTGTTGTAGTATGTCATTGTAGTATGCCCCCCATAGAAGAGGTGTTTTCGCTAATATCAGTATAATAAAAATTGAATGAAGTAAATATTACATTTCAGTCCCCATTTCATATCTAATTTTGAAATTATAGTTAGTATCTTAACATAACTTATTTTTGGACAATGTGATACCCGCGTGCCCAAGCTTCATGACCGGTGTAACTGATGCCGCGGTGATAAAAAGCCTACCTCTTCTGAATGAACGCTTGGATGTCCTTGTCCTGTTACTATTGATGTCCCTCCTGATGATTCTCTAGTTTCGGTCCTCTTATGGTAACTTGTGATCAGTGCGTCTGTGTCATGCTACCTGCGGATTGCCGTCTTTATACAAATTCCGTTAATTCATGTTTTTCGAATGCTTCTCTTTGAGTCAGACGTCGTTTTTTTAAATACATAAATTCATCGATGTTGGACTGTTAGGATCCAATGGGACCATGGGGATACTGTTACGATCCGACTGCTTCCACCCTCTCGCTACACACACCATCTTTTCCTTTTAAAACCCTTCACTCGCTCTTGAAATGAAGACAGCCTATTTTCATTATGATATAGAAGGCATGATTTTGCCGATACGCGTTAACTGTAGTTTAAGATACAAATCATGTGGTCATGGATATATTTGAAAAATAATGATATTTCCGATTAATTATTACCTTACATTAATGAGACAAAGGAGATTTTACTCTTTCGCATCAGCGGGATTCGAACATGGACTCCGCGTCTGTTGACGTATAACGTAAGTACCGGGCCTCTATCCACTAGGCCATCTCGACGTTAGCCAAAAAGACGTATTCAAGTCCTAGCTTTATAAAGCCCACCTGGTTTCTTCATCCTCGCGTCAGCACATGAGCATCAATCTAATCTGCTACATTTCTTTTCATAGGTATCAAGACTCGGCACCACCAAGGACCTTCATCTGGCAACACTTGAATTATTTTTATTCCCTATGGAAACTTTCTAATCATTTATATTATAGAGCTTATAATATATATAATAATATTTTATAATATATATTATACCAGTAACTATATATACTATTTATACACGATATATCTGCTTATATTGTATTATGTTATATAGAATATATATATATATATATTATATCTTATTGATATATCTATATATATATACAGTGAAATTACTATATCTATATATATATCATATATACTAGTATATATATATATATATATACTATATAATATATATATATATATATATATATGATGGGTGTGTAATGTATTCTGTGTTTTTTTATATATTACTATATTATACATATATCTACTATACGATATATTTTACCATTGAGTTGTGTTGCTGGGGGTGTGTGGGGGGGGGTGAGTGTATAGGATTGTGGTGTTTATTAGATTTAAAAAATGCATAATTAGGGAAAATTATGTGAAATTTAAAAAAGAATTGAAAAATATCTTTTATAACCTTCATTTGCGTGCCTGTATTTTAACTTCTCAACTACTTCACCCTCATCATTTTGACGTTTGCTCTTATAAAGAAAAACTTCACACTTTCATTCTTTAACACATCGATTTCATTATCAGTCATTAGCGCTTTCATTCATATTGCAAAAACATGAAATAAAACACAGCTGTTTCAGCTTAACATTGTTTATTTACTGGAGGGATATTCTTATATGATGATATTTTTTAATTTGAAAGACATAATATGAGAAGAATGTCCTGCTTGTTTGACTTCATCGAAGGAGCATAGGACTGTTAGGAACTTTGTCATGATATCAAATCTTAGGTTTATCACAGCATTTGGTTTTCGGTCATCGAGGTGATTAACCAGCCGCAACACAGACAATTGGTCTTATGGCTTCCAGACCTTCCATTGACTTGGATCACGCGCTAGAATTTCATATTTTAAATGCAAAAAGAATATACTATTGACCAACATGAACTGTGGAGTCAACGTTAAATGATGTAAGAATAAAAACGAAGCTCTATATAGTTTGTAGTTTCCTTCCTATCCTGTTGATCTCAATCCTCTCGGTAGAGAGACCCGTACTGTATCTTTAAGATTCGCATCATGTCACAATGAGTAAAAGTTCTTGATATGTAAATAATCCATGTGAATTTGGGACTCTACTTAATAAAAAGTCGTAAACCGATATAGAATAGCCATTCACATTATTCTATAAAATCCAATTTAATACAGAATTTTTGTTATCAAATAGAGGTCCTGCATCAATAATTAGTCTACCTGCATCGCTTTGGCAGTACGCAAATAAATAACTCATTCGACTTGTGTGCGAGAGGTTCTGAATTTATACATACAGACGATTTCTTTAGTTATTTTATTTTATTTTAAAATTTGCGAGTAAGTATGTCTTGCGTATCCATTTTATTTTTGTTTCAGTGAAATATATTTCCTGGGGGTGACGTTATCCTACGCCCCTCAACCCTGCATTCTCGTGTACGGATTGATTCGAATTTACATATAAATCATATGATGTGTTAAATTCGTAGCGGTGATAACCTTTTTTATTATCCCATGGAGATTACCGTGAATAATACACATGAATATAATTTATATGCCAGAATATATAATTATAATGCTCTATTTGTTTCCAATTAAATTAAAGCAATGCAATCAATATATATGTTAGTATAATTATGTAACTATAAAATTTGCTATAGTTTCAGAAATATTAGGCATTATAAAACACTGTATCAAACAAAATTTATAAAATATAAATATTATATCATCAATTATTAACTTTATTATTTAATTGATAAAATAAATTATTTGAATAATATATTTTAAATTAATGAACCTTTGTGCAATTGAGGAAAAGAAAATTTCAAACAACGACAAACATTAAATATATTACAAATGTCTTTAAAACTTTTAAGTTAGGTTCTTTCACTCTCCAAGTAGAGATATATCTTTTAATTCCTTGGGCAAGTGGTTATTTTTCTTTTACAGGTTACCACCACTTATTGGCAGGGAAACAGGGCAAATTTATAAGGAGTGTCAGAAAACAAAATAGAAGAAAAATCACCCTCAAGCCCAAGCCTAACGCAAATCCCCAACGTGAGTGTAGACGTCGGTTTTAAAGAGGAAGATTAAATAAAGTAGAAAAAACAGATGATGACAAAGAGTTCCAAGATACAGAAATGGCTTTGGGAAATGGAAGGAGTTGACAATCTCTAGTACTATAACAAGTCAAGCCATGGGATTTCCAAAATTTACACAAAATTCATGAGAAAGAAAGGCCTTCCCTGCGCTACTATGGCGACGCATGGGTAGATGAATTAAAGAGATCAATTCCCTCGAACACCTTAAATTGTAATGTCTATAGAAAAAAGATAGTGTCCCCATGTCACGTCGCAGAGAAAGAGGGTCAAGGAAGTTTAAAAGTACTGCGCGAGCGAATAAGTTGTTACACGGCAACGCTTTAGTATTAGGCAAAGTTGGGTCAACAGTAAAATTTACGAGAAATATATAGATGGATAGATGTATCTGTATGTGCATACATTAATAAAAAAACTCATGGAAAATAAAGAAGTTTTCATACAACATATTGTATGCTATAAGATCAAAATATATTTAAAAAAAAGGATGAAGTATTATTTTAGCACTCTCCACATAGTAACAAATATGAAACTAGGAATCATGATAGGTAAATAGATGAATATATATAAATGTACCTGTGCGTGCATACATTAATAAAATAAACTATGCAACGCAAGGAAAATAAATATGTATTCATACAACTGATATTGATATAGCCAAATACGTATATAAATATAAATAAAAAGGATTGAAGTATTCTTTTAACACTTTGTACATAGTAACAAATACGAAGCAAGAAATCCATATTTACATAAGACACAATTAATTCAGAAGAGAATAGTTATTCCCAATCTTGAAAGCTTGTAACCGAAATATTCCTGCTTAGATTTCGTAACCGTAATCCCATTTATATATTTGATTTCAATTTAGAAAGCATTGGAAAGAAAATTATTAATCCTTCTCTTTTTGTTTGAGGAAGAGTGTGAATGGAATGTTTGCAGATCAGTATTTTATGCTTAAATAAGTGTTATCCATCCAGAATGTTTGGATTAAGTTGTTAAAAGATTTGTTGCAATTTGGAATATATTATTTATGACTCTGATAGTTTTGCAGGGTTGTGTTAGATTTTTCATAGTGTGACTTATATGTATTTGGTCGTCAACTTGCGTGTTTTTATTCATGTTGATTAAACATTGCATGGGACTTACCGAGTGTACTCACTTAAATTAGTATATTTGAATCCATTAATTTAAATTTAATTTTCGCTTTTTGCTATTTAAAAGAAAAGATGAATAGTGAAGAATAGAGTGAATTATTTTCAAAGACCAAAAAAGTTGATCGTTTTTGAGTTATTATTTTGACCTTTAGTGATTATTCTGAGTGATGCTTTCATATATAATAATAATTATTATTAAATAATGAAAATGAAATATCTATTTATATAAGAAGAAGAAGTAAGTGAGCAACAGTATAGAAGAAGCATAAAGAGACACGGTGGAAAAAAGGGTAAGAAGAAAGAAGAAGAAGAAGAAAGTATAGAGAGAGTGCATTAGTAGAAGATGAAGAGTGAAAGTTAGGGCTTTAGGCTAAGACGTTGAATAAGTAAGAAGAAGAAGAAGACAGAAATTTGTATTCATGGCTGCTCATGTGTAATAGGAGAAGATAGAAGTCTTAAGATAGTAAAGAGTATAAGAGAAGAAGAAGAAGAAGAAGAAGAAGAGAAGAAGAAGAGAAGAAGAAGAGCTTTAAAAATAATACGTAACGAATCAAGCATTTTTTATTGCCTGGACGCGTGACGTCTTAAAAGAACAAAAAAATGATGTTGGATGCTTGTCTCATATGAGCTTAAATTTGATCTGACGATAATAACATGGATCTATAATATATATATATATGAAATATGTCATATATATATTATGATAGAACCCTTTAGTATTGCTATACTATTATATAATATTATATTATTATCGTTATAATATCTATTATATATGATATATGTGGAGTATGTATATATCCGTTGAAGGAATATATTATATAGTTTTATTATTATTATTATTATGATATATTTGTAATTTATATGTGTACTTAGGTTTTATGATAAGGTATATTATAATTGTTATATATATAATATTATTTATGTATATATATTTATATATTAGTATATGATATCTCTCATTAATATGTATGTATATTATTAGATTTACTATATATTTATTATAGTTATATAATATTTTCTTAATATTATATTTGATAGCTAGTTTATGATATTGATGGATATAAATAATGGTATGATATTATTTACCTATATAATATCCCGGTAATATTATATTAATCAGTTCCCCCTATATATATTATATATATATATGATTTTCACTCTAGTAGTTATAACCTTATTAGTATTATATAGTATATACCTGTACGTATAGCTCATTGGGTTCTAAATGTATCTATATATATTATAATTTTAATATCATTATTTATAGTATAAGTATATATGTATCTTATTTATTAGAATTTGCTTATTGTTAATGTAGATATTGTTATGGATTCGTGGTCGTCGTTTTTTAGATTATATAGACGTATAATATTTAGGATAATTTTACTTACAAATGTTGTATATAATAGCTGATGTTCCATTAGCTATATTACGTACTCTTGATAAATAAACCTACTATTATTTATTATATATCACTAATACCGTATTATGGTATACTTATTATATATAGTTACGTAGTATTAGATACTACTGTCTTCATTGATACGTAATATTCACTTAATATATCTAGTTATTTACCTATACCATCTCTTCTATTCTATTAGTTATATATTATCTTAATTATATAAGAGCTAATACGTAAATATAATGTTTATTATAAATAGATTATATAATTACTAGTAACTATATCGGTTATTTGGTATCCTTTATATATATACATATTATACTAGAGTTAGTGGTTTTACTAACTAGCAATATAATATCTTTTCTCACTATATAATTTATGTGATATCAATATAGGACAAGATATTTTTGGATAACTGGTTCTCGTCCATGGATTTGGCAGGTGTTTAGATACTGTGTTACTCCATTCATTCTACTCGTTATATGTTTGCAAATTCTATTTTATTTAGTATGTTATCTATTAAGCTATTATTATGTCATCTTATATGTTTATATAATTATTTAGCGTTTTTATTGTATGCAGTGGGCTTTGTTCTTATTTTATTATTATTATTAGTTTTTAAAATAACTCGGCCTTTTTGGCTTTACTGTTTGTGGCTGTTTTTGTCCTGATTCTGATTGTAATCTTATTTCCTCGAAGTACAGATCTTAAATTCTGATTACTATATCTATCTAATATTATTTTATTTATATTTATGGCGATATATTAGTAAGTCCAGCTAAGTCACATATACAGGTATTATATTATTCAATGTAGATTCACGTTTATTTCGTTTATTATTATTGGTATTATATGTTATTATTTATTATTTCATTATTAGTATTATTATTATTACTATTAATTATTTATTAGACCCTATTATTATTATTTTTAATTATATTATTATATGTTATTCATTACTATATTATATTATTCGGTTTATAACATAGTTTATTGTTTTCTTGTTAGTATAAAACTTTTAGTATTTCATATTGACTGTGATTATGTCACTAGGTATTATTCACTTTATTCTAGATACCATAGTATTGTTATTTGTTGTACCATTAGATGTAGTACAGATACGGCACTGTACGTTAGAAAGGAAGAGGCATCTCGAGTTAGTTGATGCTGTAGATTTTGGTATATGTTATCAATTGTAGTGTATTTCAGGGGCCAAAGGGCACAACACTTGTGTTGCATATGTATCGTTAGCCCCAGCTTTCAACGATAGGAGTGAAAATTCGATCCTAAGCCCTTTTACTTAGACAGTCGCATCATATTTAACTATTGCCATTATGCAACTTATTTACTGTCTATTATATTATTTCATTCAATCTGTGCAGAAAAATGGGGACCCCTCTAAAGATAATAATTTCTTACATACTAATTTAACCTCCCTTTCTAAAAATTTTTTGTATTTGATAAAATTAGCCAACATCATTTCTCTTACTAATTTTCTGGAGACTTCTTTTAAGACATTGAAATGTTTCAACAATTACAGAGAATAATTTCATGAATGAAAGATCTTGCACATGTCCGAATGTAGATCATACATCATTATCATTTCTGCTATAAGTCTATCCCCTCTCTTAGATTTGTTATCAGTTATCATATATCTTTCATTCTTATGCTCATGCATCAATATTCATATTCATTCATATTCAATTGTACTTGTATCATTATCCTTATTTCCTCTATTATTATTTATTATTATTATTATTTATTATCTGATTATATAATATGTTAATTTACAATTTGATCACTTTCACTTATTATTACAATGATAATTCAAATTATTATTCATATTATATTATTTTTATTATTATCATAATTTTTAGTCTAAAAGTTTTTAGATTATTATTTAATAAGTAAGAGCAATTGATACTTATTGTCGTGCTGCAATTATGTACGTTAATTTTGTAGAATTATATAAATTCTTTATTTCAGTCTGTTAGTTTTATCGCCCGAATCTCTAGCTTTTCCTGTATTTCAAGATTTAGTCCCATTACTTTGCTACTTACCTCTGGTGATCGTTCGATATGTTAATTCACTTTTATAGTGCTTGAGATTATACATCTCTTATTATACTTATTTTCCTATTCTCTTTTCCCGATGAATTTTAAGCCTTCATTTTCTATATACTATATTGTGTTAGTTGCTCTCTATTTATTAAATCCACTGTCAGATTGCTAGATTTCTCCAATTTGATACGTTATTCAACATCATATGGCTCGACTCATCTCGCTCGTTACGCGTCTTTTATTCCCCCAGTTTATCAAAGATATTGTAAACTTATTTTGTTGCTGTACTCTGTTTTCTGTGCTATCGATTACTACCTATTATATATGATATCTATATATAATATATCATATATAATATAGATTATCGCAATTTTTTTAGAGTATCTGTTTTCATTCCTCTATGTGCTATTAGTATATATATGGCCTTGGCTATTTATTAGCTATATTTATATTCTATAATATTTTAATAATATATATATAGTATTTTATTATAAGCTTGAATAGCGGCTCACTTCTAATATCTCATTCATCACATTAGTCAGCAAAAAAATTAATTTTATCATTTCATAGTCATCTTCCTTTGGATTAGGCATCCGCTATAGCTTATCAGATTGCCTTTGATTCAGAAATGACATTAGTTTTCAAAGTGGCTCCTAGTTTTGAGATACAGGGTGTTCCAATTTACTCTCGATAAAAATATCTTTTTATAATGCATATTTTACAGTAATATCGTTTTATTTCTGTTTAAAGGGGCTTTGCCCCTTTTTTATATATACTTTATTTTTCTGATTTTATCAGAACACTATGAGTACTCACGAAGAGCCTGTTGATAACCCAAATGCTGTCTGTACATGTGGTCTGAATAATGCCAGGAAACCAAAAAGAAATAATTTACTACGTTGTGAAGCAGCCATATCTGGGCCATTTACTTTGGAAATGAAACCCGCGAAACCAAGAAAGTCTTGGGTATCGCACATATTGTCTTGTTAAATAGAAGTGTGTCGAAAATCCTAATCAGTGGAAAGAAATTGGTACGTTCACAAATAGTTTAAATCTATATATGGGTGATCTTGTAGCTGTTTAGCTAACGGAGCTGAATCGTGTGTTCTCTAGTCTAATGTTCTTTTTGTGTCCCTGTCTAGTGATATGGCGCGGAGCCAAAGTGAATCACACATGTGTACTGTTTATTTTTGTTTGGTGGTTATAAATTGTGATAATGGTTCAATAAGTTAAATGAAAACCGTAAATCTTGTTTATTGAGTAATCCGGATTTGAGAATCAGCAAGGCACTATGTACAGCACTCGCTCGACAATGTCTCCAATGCCATGAATCACTTACTGCCCAGACTCAGCATCTGTATCGAATGGAGAACAGTGAGTATCCAGATTTGTGTGAACACGTGCAGTATAGTGTATAGTGAATATGAAGAGTAATTTCTACATCGACATTTCTCCCAGAAGAAATCAATTGATTTAGTCGAAGTTTTAAGTCTCTTCCAAGCAAGCATTTGACTTTTAACATCTAGACTGAGTGAAAGAACGGTTCAAGGTGAATGTAGAAAGTAACCTTTTTCTGACAAAAAGGTAGTACATTTCCCTATTTCATTGAAAGAAGATATACCTGATTTATACTGTACAGAAACATCCTGACTACCACTCAAAATGGTACCTATATACGACAGAAGATTTGCGCTTGTTTATGGATAGCTTCAACGAGAAGCTTGAAGTGTGTTTTATTATGAACAATGGAAATAGTTAGCATCGATTCCAATAGGTCACTCAATTAACTTACATTAGTATGAATATGAAAATCTTATAAGACATATGATCTTGCAGAAGTCTAGACTTATAAATTGAACACCAGTGAGCTACGAATGCTCATCTTGTATTGAAGATGATTCAATTTTACTTGCCGGTCAGCCAAGCGTGATATTACTAATTACCTTGTTTCATGATGCTTGTGATTGCGATTAGTTAGGGCTAAGAAACAATCCTACTTGGAAATCTAATGTATGTTACTGGGCTATGCCTAGGAAAAATATGAGCTGTATTATGTCATATCATATAAATCATTAGGCACTAACACTGCTGGTTGAAGTGGGAAAAATCATTTTCCCCACAACTCTAACATCAACTAGACTGTAATGTGAATTAATTTTTATATTATAGGCCCATTAGACAAGTATGCGGAATGTTTACACCAAGACTATATATTGCAAGATTCTTTCAATGGAATTTGAGTATAGGAGAAATACTCAATAGCTGGTAATCTTTAGCGTGCCCTAACAATCGCAATTCAGAATGACAATTTGCAAATCTCTGCATGATACTGATTCATGCCAACTTCTACCTGGAAGTATTTGTCTTGGGTTGTTCAGATACTTTATTGTCAGGCAACATAATCTGCCGAACTAATGTAGAATCTCGTACCTTGGAAAATGCTTTCCAGACTTCAAAATCTTGATTCTATGGCTAATTATTGACAAAAGTTCATTTCAGATCAGTACTTAGATGGTTTCTCTGGTATCCAATCTTTTAGCTGGATGTTATAGTGAAGAACAAGGGAAGAGGTTCAATCAAGATATCAAGGTGATGAAGAATATATCAAGGAAGATGGTACACACATGATGCAGCAATATTGTTTGAGCATTCATAGGATTAATCTGCAACAGAAGCTAATAATATACTATGACAGGGTTTTGGTTAATGCATTAATGTGATTTAATTGTCTAATTGAACTGTTTTGATCTGCATATTAGCCATTTAGTTGTATTACTCCCATTAACAATTTATATATATTTTCATTTTATTTGTTCTAAGCCTTTAAAGAAAGTAATGTATTCTGTTATTAATTGCTATTTTTGTACCCCCTGTAGCTCAAAAACTAGAGTCATATCTAGTGGAAAACGTGAGGTATATTCGGATCGGTCAACACATTTTACTATAATAATACCCTTATAATGTTTTGCCGCAAAATTTTAATAGTTGGCCAGTGCATTATACAATTTACCTATGTTAACCTATTATGCTTGTAGGAAATTACACGTTATTATAAAAATACTTTAAAACTATTCTAAAATCTAAAACAGTGTGCTAATAAATATTTACAAAGGAAACTAGCTTTCGCTCCTCTTGGCTCTTTCAGTGTAAACGAACTGTCATTTTTGCAGTTAAAAGTTTATCTCTCTGCATTGATTGTACTTAATAAACTATCTTTTGTGAGAAAGGGAGCTATTGTTCATTAATGGTTTTATGAGCTATCGAATCTTGTAGTTGTCCAGATCACTA
>JABUQX010097162.1:0-36878 GCA_015478945.1 Trachelipus rathkii | reverse complement strand
TTCCCATCCCCCGCATCTCAACCCTACACCCACCCCTCCTACCCCACTCATCATCTCAGCCAAACACCCTACCCTCTTCCTCACGTCAGTCCGCTCCCTCCTCCAGCACTCTCCTTTATGCGTCCATCCAATCCACTTCTTGGTCTCCCCCCTTCCCCGCTTCCTATCCCTCGCCTCCAACTCTCTAACACTTCGTTCTGTTCCTCCATTTCTCACTAATGCCCATACCGATCTTACATTCCCTTCTCCGCTCTTCCACCGCACCATTCACTACCAATCAAATGCTCTCCCTCAACCACCTCATTCCTAATCTCTCCCTATCTGCTAACCCCACAAACCGCTCTCAACCCCTTCATCTCAAATACTTCCAATTTTTTCCTGAACCTGGCATTCAACCCCCACGTTACACACCCATACAACACCGTGGTACACACAATTTTTTCACAACTATTATCTTAATCTCAGTGATAATCCCCCTCCATTTATTCTCTCAGACCACCTCAAAGCTCTCATTCCTTCTCCTACCTCTAAATGATCTAAGTATCCTCTTTACCCTCACCCCTTACCCAAATTCCATCCACTAATACCTAAAGACATCGTTTATTCTTCCAATACTACACCCCCCTACTCTAACCTCTAACCCCTCCCCTCCTCTCTTCCTCCTCTCAACTCAACTAACACTTACTCTTACCTGGATTTATTTTAAGCCCCTTTTGTCCACACATATCTTTTCAAACTCCCTCACCAATACCTCAGCCCTTCCGCGTCCTTCGCGCCACAGGGGCAGTATCGTCCGCAAACAGTATCATGTTCATTTCCCATCTATCATTCCCATGTTATTCAATTCCACCCCCCTCCCATCCCTCACCCTTACCTTAAAAACACTCTGCCATAAAGCAAATTTGAAATAGCAACGGCAGACCATTACACACCCTGCTCATCCTACTCACCGGACCCAACATCCCTTCACTTTCCCCTCTAATACTCTCACACAACATTCTACTAATTCCTCATAAAGGCTAATACATTTGACCTAATCTACTCCCCACCCATTTCTCCAACACCTCCACAATTCACCCCTCTGCTAACTCTATCATATGCTTTCTCAAAAATCTAAAAACACCCATACACTTTCCCTCTTATACTTTTCTCCACCAGCATCTTTAGTGTAAACACTTGGGCACAACACCCTCTTCACCTCCATACCAAAATCCTCCTTGTTCTTCCCCATTCTCTCCTCGTTAAAACTCTCACTCTCTCAATCAATATTCTCCCATACACTTCCCTACCACACTTAAAAGAAATATACCTCTATAATTCCACCATCATCCTATCCCCTTTCCCATTATACAGGCGGAAACCAAACAACAATTCACTCCAATCCTTGTGGTACCTCACCTCCACTCCAACAGTAATATATATATAACCTGTACAGCCATTCCTCACCCCCTCTACATCCCTTCTAGCAAACATTTCATTCTCACACCATTTCCAGACCTGCGACTTCCTTTTTTTCCTTTATTCAAGGCACCTAATAATTTCCTCCATTTGTATTCTCATCCTCCCCTCCCTCCCCAATTATTTCATTCCCCATCCATTCGCCTCTTGCAAATCTTCCTCCCTCCCCCCCCCTTCATTCAATAAACCACTAAAATACTCCCCCCACCTCTTCTTACCTATCCTCTCCTCCTATCCAGTCCCCACATCTCCTCCCGTAATCCTCTCCCCCAACCCCTCCTTTTCTATCCTGTTTTATTTTCCTTCTTTCCAGAACATCTTACTCCCCGATTCAAATTTTCCGTCACTTTCCTACAACCATTCATTCTTTCGCTCTTCTCTTCGTTCCTCTTCACACCGCGCTCTTTGCTTCTACCTCTAACCGTTCTAATATCTCCTCCCAGCTTCCTCTCTCCTACTTCCCAACCAATATTTCACATAAGCCTCCTTTTTCCTCTTCACCACCTCCTTCACCTCCCCATTCCACCACTCACTCCCTTCCTTCTGCTTGCACCCACCCCTTTTATACTCACATACCTCTTTAAGCCCTCACATATGCCTCTTTTAAATCTATCACGGCCCCTCACCTCCCCAATTCCCGTCCCTCTCACGTTTCTCAACCTAACCTCATACCTCTTTCTGAGACAACTCCCTCGTACACACTGTCTCCTCCAATTTTTCCCACCTTTATCACTTCTACTATCCTCTTTTCTCCCCTTTCCCTAACATCACCTCTCTCCCACCCTATATCCTAGCAACCACCAGATATGATCCGTATCCCCTCCCCGCCCCATCTAAATACATTTAACATCTGCTAGATCTACCTCATATCTTCCATTTACACACACTATAATCCAGTACCGCCCTCACCCCCCGATCCTCACTCTTCCAATGCTATATTGTGCATTTTCACTTTTTTGAACCAGTATTACCCCACTATCATTCTTCTTTCAACACCCAAACTTCAACAGACTTTTCTTCATTCAGCACCTTTCCCCTACCCCAAATGGTCCTATTATTCTCCCAGCTCCCTTCCCACTCTGCATTCAAACTCCCAAATAGACAGATTTTAGTCATTTACCGACAACTTTCCCAACACTCCATCAAGAACCTCATTCCAATCTTTCTCTCTCTCTCCTCGCTCCATCTCGACTGGTGCATATTGCGCAAAAATAAAGAACCGACATTTCCCCCCGAACAATTTCACTTTCCACCATTATACTTCGAACTCACGCTGATCTGGCAACAACATTACCTTATCCCGACAACCTCTGTTCCCATAACTATTCACCCCTTCCTCGCCCCACGCGCTCGATTCACCCCCTATATATACCCTGCTGTAATTTCCAATGTCCAGTCTCCCTCTTCCCCTTCAGCTTTGATGATGCGTTAGGTCTAGTATACCCCTAGCACATCCAACCTTTTTGCTTCAAACATTAACCCCACCCTTAAGCCGTCCCTCTTCAAATCCTCGATATTTAACCCGATATAACACTTCATTGAAAAATCCACTGTAAATTAGGCCTCTCTCCTCACCAAAATCTAAATCCCTTCTTCTTTATGTATTCACTCAGGTCTTGCACGCTTTGTGGGACTTTACCCCACCTAAAGCGAGTCTTCCCAACGACCTAAGGCCAAAACCAACCCCGGGGGCGTCACCTAATTACACCCACAATACCCACAATAAAATAAGAAAATTTATAAACGAGATATGTTAGGCCAAAAAATTGAGAAGATATAAAAAATATAAAAGTCCAAAACGCTATTACCCTATCGGCGCTAGGTATGAGATAAATATAGTGGCTATTATATTATATATATATATATCATAATATATATATGAAGTAATATATATTATATAGTATCATTAGATAAGTGTATGTATAAGATATATTAAGTATATTAATATATAATATAGATAAAATTATAATGTATGTATTATATATAGACAATAAATATGTAAGCGAAGAAAAATAGTTCTTTGACTGTTTTAAATATTATGATATAAAACAGCAGTCTAATATTTATATTATAAAGCAGCAGATACATACATTACAACAACAAAATATAAAAGGCGTACAACCACAATTCAGAACAAAATCTACCTTTACTTCCCTACACCGTTTTTCTTTCTTGTTTTCTTTAAAAATTACACCCCATACACACTTCTTGTCTTAATTAATATCTTTATTTAATTATTTATTAAACAATTCAATTCTTTATGAGTAGATGGTGAGTATCCGAGCAATAAAAGATCCACTAATAAAATTATATAATCATTCTCAAAAAAAAATACTGTACCCGTAAATACATCTCTCGGATATCAATAAATACTGGACGAGTGAATGGAAATGTTCAAAAATTAAAATCTACCTAAGACTAACGATATCACGATAAAACTATAGACGATATCAAATATCAAACCCCAAATATAGGTTAGCCTAAAATTATATGCAAAAAAAAGGGTCACAATCGATATTCCTCATAAATTGCTCGGATTCACATTACTTCAATTCCCACTTCCAATAAATGGCAATGTTCGTGCAACCCGTGATATATAAGTTAGCACAAGGGTTATTAAATTATTATTATTAAATTAAAAGGTTATTCTTCGTAAATCACCGTTTCTCCATGGGATCTTTTCTTCTTATTTGCCACTTGCTTATATTTCTTTACGTCAATGAATGTGTTCATCTTCGTAAATATAAATCTTGGAGACTCAACATTACAGGCATAGTAATAATGGAATGAACACTTGTAAAAATTTGATGATATGTGAATAATATCGTAATGACAATTGTAAAAGTAACAGTAGAACGAGAGGAGAGAGAGAGAGATGTTTATCATGAATAAAAGTACCGTAATATATTCCGGATATTTTCTTGAGTATAAGCATTACAGAAACGCGAGCAAAGTAGAAGTATTTTAATGATTAAGACCAATATTACTAAATTCTTCTTTAGATCCTAAATTAGGTTTCTAGAATAACAGTTCTAATCACAAAGTGGAGAATAGTTTTAGGAAATATCTTATTGTGTGTACACTAAATTCTGCGTTACAGCTGATGTAAAGAAGAAAGAAGGACGATAAAGGAACTCAGAAAAGTACAACTATTCTGTTTCTGTTGAGTATTGCGGTGAGCAACGATATGGAAAATTGAGAAATATTACTTTTACAACTTGCAGATTAAATATAAATACAGGTTCAATAATGAAATGGATTCACAACAATGTCACTATATTAGTCACTAGTAAAGAAATAATAGTTACATTTTAACATATGAGAGATAAGATAATTGCACAAGATAATTGATAAGATAATTGGTAAGATAATATATAAGATAGTATTAATATATATATATAGTTATATACTATAAAACTCTATATAAGTATAATATACTATATATATATATAATATATATATAATATATATACGTATACATAATATATATATACTATATATATAAATATATAGAATAATAGTATATATTAATATATATATTTATATCTTTTATATTTATAATATATAGATATATAATATATTAGTATAGTATATATAATATAATATATATATATATATATAGTATATATATATATAATATATATATATTAGTGTGGGCTACTTCGACAGCCAAAACGTTGCACGGCAATTTGTATGCAATGTTGCAACTATTGCAAATGTTGCAAAGACACCTTTGAAACATTTTGGCAACATCTTTTCACGGGGGGATGTTTTAAGCGATATTGTAATTGGATAGGGTAAGAATTAAGAACTTGGTTTGATGTAGAAGCACGAAAAAAAGAAATAATATCAGAGGTGGTCTCTACGCCTTAAGGGTCTTACACCCGGTAAGGCTCAGTCACTTCAACCGTCCGCTCAGCCGCGATGCTCACGGTGACAAAATTATGAACACAGAGTCATCTTGTTGAACCAGGTCAGCTGACTTCCCTCGAGAAGAAGTAATCTTTTCCACTGGGCAACCCAACTGCACAACGTCTCCGAAAAGCTGGGCCCGGGAAGTATTGGGTCCAGGTCGTAGAGTTTAGTACATCAATGCACGTCTCTCCAACGGTGGAAGCCTGATCCTGCCTCCAACTAAATGATTTTGAACGTGTACTCAGAGGCTTGTCCCTCAATGATCGGGACATAACATATACATAATATTATATATGATTTCATATAATACTAGTACTATATATATACGTATATTATAATGAGTATAATTATAATAAAAATAATTTAATTAAATTAGAATGATAATAGATAGTTTATATATTAGTAATATATATTTTACTAGAATTGTAAATATTTTAATAGAGTAGTATAGCGTAGTAATACGTATATATAAATATAGTATTGAGAGTATATAATCAGTGTATATACTATTCAATATAATATATATAGTAGGTTGCTTTAATGATGATTAAGCAGTTTAGTAAGTAAATATAGTATTGTAGTAGTGGAAAGGTATAGAAAGACAAGAGGATGAAGTATTATAGATCTCTTGCTGAATGAAAATTCGTATAAAGAAATGTATATAAAAGGTAATTACATTCGAGCTATTTATTTTCTTTTTCTTGAAAACGTTCAGGAGAAATTCTAATATAATAAGGTAATAGTGATTAATTCTCATACAGGAAAAAAAGTGTGTGGTTGCAATCTGGTGCAGCATCGATCAAACACGTGGGAAGGTTCGTTGCGTATTGAACACAAAAACCACCTCAGAACAGACGTGGAGATGAGCTTTCTTAAGTGTCGGAGTGTGTGTAAAATATAACGTTGGATTCGCATAAGAAAGTTACTCAATGTTATTATCCTCTCTACTCAATTATTATTATTCGATTGTTAGAGTTATTTTTAATTATTATTATTGATTATTGTTGGAATTATTAATTATTATTAATTGATTGGGACAGTCTGAATTTTTATATATGGTTAAATATATTGGATGATTGATTGATTATGATTTAAATTATTATGCAGAAAATACTTCAAAATATTATTTGAATGTAGTTATTATGACTCATTATATGAGTTTGTGTGTTTTATATTATTATCATTTTTCTAATTATAATTTATTATTAGGTTGGTATTATTATTGATTTATTATGTATATTATTAGTGTATTATTAAATAAAATACTATACAAGTAGCTGAATATATATGCACAATTAAATATATCATAAAATCAAAACAAAAAGAATAGTTAAATCAAATATATAGTATATATATAGTTGGATCATTAGTGATATAGAAATGAAAAGTCAATATTATTATGTATAAGATAATGCACAATTAAGAATAGTATAGTAATTATAATAATATACCAGCAATAAGCAAACTTTCTATAAAATTAGAAGGTTTCAAGAGAACAAATAATACATAGAGTACTCAGTGTAGAGGGCGAATAGGAAGGCTAAAGTAAGTATATAACAATATGTATAATAGTAGTATATTTTCAAGCAACACAGTAGACTTGCGTGCCTGTCAGTCGGATTCCTCAGCTTGAGAAGGAAGCCTTGGAACACGGGCGTAAAAGAGTTTGAAACAGTAACGTATCAATCCGTGGCTGCCCGGCCTATCGCAGGATTCCGAAAGTTTTCCATGACATTTCAAAGCACAGCTTGCCAAGTAATACTCATTACTTCTGAAGTGCGAAAAGCTAAGTTAGATAGAAGAATATCTCCACATTTCCTTGCTCTAACCAGTCTCGAACATGAAAGGACCCACTTGCTTATAGCGATTTGCTCTACACTAATAATAGAAGCACTTAGTATATGATATATAGGTTGCGATTTAGTAATATAATAGTATATAATATTGTACAGTGAGATTATAGGAAGGATATATTACTAGGTATATAATTGTTATATATATATATATTACTATTTAAGTATATATATATATATAGTAGTAGAAGGGTTATATATATTTATATATATTATAGTATTATATATATATATATATATTATAATATATATATATATATATATACTATATATTATATTATATATATATGATATATTTTAGAGTAGTAGAGTATTATATATTGATATAGATACTATATTAGTTAGATATGATAAATAGCTATAGTATATAATATTTATATAGGTATAGGATGGTATATTATGAGGTAAAGATGTTGACTATAAAGATAGCAGTATATAATATTAGGTATATGTATAGTAGGAGGTAATAGTAAGGGGAAATTGTAAATACTATAAATATTTTATGTAGATAAGGTGAAAATTTAATGTACGACATTTGAAAAAAATAGGTAAAATAGTGTGATAAATTCCCTTATAAAGTTACTGTATAAGAATATTTAGTAATGTGAACTAGGATATAAATTATTCTATGTAATAGATAGTATATATGTGATAGTTAAATAGCTTATAGTATATTAGATAAAAGTTGTAAGTAGTTTTATAGTATATATATATATATAAATATAATATAGTAATATAATACTAAAAAGGGTAGTAATTATTATGGTATTGATTATAGTAGTAAGTATATTAGGGAATAGTATATATATATAATATCATATAGATGTAATTGGGATAGAAAACATTATTTTGAATAATGTATATATGGAAAATATAGTATTATGGTAGGAGAGCTGACTGTATGAAGTATATAGTAATAGAGGGTTTAAGATATGCGATAGATAATATGTGTATATGTATATATATATATAAAAATAGAACGGTAGATTTATGAAGTAGTAAACTAGTAGAGTTGATTAGTATATATAATATAAGTTGTTTCCAGATGATAGTCATTAGGTTATGAGAAAAGTTATTAAAGAGGAAGTGTATAATGAGAGTATATGTTATTATAATTTATTATAATGTAGAAAAATAAGTATATGAGATTTAGCAGAATGAATGTGTACATATACGAAATTTGTAAGTGAAGCTGTCAACTTTAAGTTTTTTTGAAATATTAGTTTGAATTAAGTTTAGAAAAGAGAAATATATAGAGATGTAACGCATGAAGTAGTGAATGTGACTGTAAGAAAGATATTGTGCTGAAAAGAGTTTTTTTAGTGTTTATATAATTTTTCTGAGCGGTGGTCAAAAATAGACTAACGGTAGAAAATAGCACGTTGTGGTGTGAAGAGAGCGACTCGAAGGTGCAATGATTCGGGTCCTCGGCCTCGTAGTGACGTACGGGTGGACTAGATCGGCTCCCCCTCTCGGGAGAATGAGGTTCGTCCCGGAACCCCGCTCTGGTGTCTTTGGGGTGGTCGTCTGGAGTGTCCTCGACTTATGCCCGATCCGGGTATGTGAATATACGTCACCCTCTCGTCTGTCTCTCCCATCATCTCAGTAGTTCTCTTCACGTAGAGAAAGGTAGAATACCTATTTTCCAGTGAGCTGGAAGTATAACAAAAATTTGCACAAGAGTCTTTGCAGAATCACTTGATTCTTTCCGTTATAGGCTGTAATTCAATGAATATTACAGGAACAAGTGTATATTGTAGTAGTGGGCGTATACGCTATTTAAGTTATGTAGCGGAATAGCTACGTAATAAAGGGATATAGTATTTTATGATAGGGTTGAATAGAAAGTGGATTAATAAATGTACTTTTTTTTAGAATAGAAAATAACAATTGAGGAAGTTTTACGTCTTAACAATGGTTGTTAGAGTGGTTGAAAGATATAGTAGATAGATAGGTAGATACATTTCGATAATAGCTTCAGGTGTGTAAATATTTATATACACATAAAAGTAAGATTATATTAATATAGTATTGGGATGTATTGGTTATAGGTTAAGGGGAGTGAGTAAAGCATCAGAACCACGTCGTAAAGGATAAAATAGAAAGGCTAGATAATAAATAAGGGATTTCCAAAAATATGCAACAAGATTCAACCAAATATGAGATCAATACTCCTTATTACAACTGGAAATACATTATTAAATACCAAGTATTTTGCAACTGTTGCAACTTGCAATAAGTAAATGAAGGTTGAGGAATTAATTCTGAAGTGATATTGAGGATTCATGTTACCCATTTGATTGTCTTCATATTGGGTTAGGTGTACCCAGTTTGCTAGTTCTTTATATTGGGTTCATGTTACCCCATTTGCTTGTTCTTCATATTTGGGTTATCTGACCCCCAGTTGCGGTTCTTTATTGGGTGAAGTGACCAGCTGCTTTCTATTTATTGTCAGTCCTATTTTACATAGGAGTCACTTACTCCGTGTTTTCTTTGTATGGGGTACCTACGCCAGTTGTTGTTTTTGTATAATAGGTCACGTAACCAGTTGCTTTTCTTTATATTGGATCATGTTGAACAAATTCACTTACATATTTCAGTTTTTTTTCTAACATTGTTATCTTGACACTTCGTTGCTTTCATTAATGCAGTTGCAGCATAAATTGGTTTAAAGTATATATTATTTATGTTAGAATATAATATTTATATTGTCCTAGAATAATATATATATCGTAACATATAGAACAATAAAGCTGTCGAAACATATGTATAAATTATATAATTTTTAAATTTTTCTGCTAACCTCATGGATTTAGTACTTTTCGATTCTTTAAATTTGGCTTCTGCTGTTGCTTGTTTGGGAATCAACGTAACCCCAAATTTTACTTTTTTATATTGGGGTTATTTGACCCCGTTGCTGTTCTTTATATTGAGGTCACCCGACTCCAGGTGATTCTTCTTTTATATTTTCATTAAACTTTACGTATAAACGTTGTATTGAGGAGTCAAATTTGGGTTTTATAGTGGTTATGTGTACCCAGTTCTTGTTCTTCATATTGAGTTATCTGACCCCAGTGTAAGGTTCTAATATTGTGAGTGACCCCAGTGCTTTTTGCATATGACCAATCTCTATTCTATTACATAGAGTCACTTACATTAAATAGTCAGGTCTACATAATGAAACAGCTAACCCCAGTGGTGTATTCTTCTTTATAAATAGGGCACAACCCCAGTACTTTTTCCTTAAGGTTAGGTCTTAAAAGTCATGTTAATTATTATTCTTAGTTCACGAATTTCTTAACCTTTGTATCATGTGACACTAGTTGCTGTTCTTAATGCAGTTGCCAGATAAATGGAAATAATAATATATATATATATAATAGATATTATATAATATATATATATATATCTATATTTAATATATATATATATATATATATAAATACAATTATATATGAATATATGTCGGCAAAAACCATTAAAAAAATATATAATATATATATATATATTTATAATTATTTATAAAGTGGGCACTGCAACTCGATGGATTTTAGTACTTTTGAGTCTTGAAATGGCTTCTGTGTTGCTTGTCTTGATTGGATCAACTACCCCATTTACTTGTTCTTCATATTGGTTATTTGACCCCAGTGCTGGTTCTCTATATTGAGTACCTGACCAGCTGCCTTGTTCTTTATATTTTCGATTTCTTGTTTTTTTTACATTAGGGTCTCTGCACCCTAAGTGCTAATATCTTATATTGGGGTTACGTGACCCCTTTTGCTTGTTCTTCATATTGGAGTTAGTGACCCAGTTCTGCGTATCTATATTGGGTTCATTTACCCCATTTGCTTGTCGTTCAAAATTGGGTATCTGACCCCAGTTGCTTTCTTATTATTGGGTGAAAGTGACCAGCTGCTTTTTTTATTGTCGCTTCGAGTTCTTACATTAGAGTCTTGACTCCATTGTTGTTCTTTTATAATGTTACCATAACTCCCAAGTTGTTGTTCTTTATAATAGGGTCCCCCCGTTGCTTTTTCTTTATATTTGAATCATTTGAACCCAGTTATGTCAGTTTGTTTTTCCTTACATTGTTATCACGTGACACGTGTTGCTTCTTTTTGCAGTTGCCAGATACATTGGAAAATTTATATAATATATATAATAATATATATAATATATATATAATTATATTATATATATCATAATAATATTTAAATATAAACTTCAAAACAAAGTTTATATTAACTTCATCTAATACTACTACTATATAATCTATATATAATTCTATAAGTGCAGCACTGCTAACTCGAATTGGATTCTGACTTTTCGACGTCTATAACATTTGTTTCTGCTGTTGCTTGTTCTTGACTATTGGATCCACGGTAAACCCCATTTGACTGTTATTATATTTGGTTATGGATCCCAGTTAGTGTTGTGACGCAGCACCTACACACCTAGTAAAACAGGGTCGCCAGCACACGTAACGCAGCCGCTATCTTCAAATCCGCTACACTACCCAATGGCTCAGAGAGACAAATTAACGAGTCACCTGACCCAAGCTGCTTGTTCTTTATATTTTCAGTTCTTGTTTTTTTACATATGGTCTCTTGACCCTAGTTGCTGTTCTTATATTGGGATTCATGTTACCCATTTAATTGCCTTTATATAGGTTAAGTGAACACACTGTTATGATTAGTTAAATTGGTGAACGAACCCAGCTGACAGTTGTCTGAAGGATTCTACTTTCTATTTATATGCGAGTCACTTGACTCCATTGTTTGTTCTTTATAATTTACCTAACCCAGTTGTTGTCTTCTTAATAGGGTCACGTACCCCAGTTGCTTTATCTTTATATTGGATCATTTGAACCCAGTACTGCTTTAACATATTGTCTCAGTTTTTTTCTTAACATTTTGCATCACGTGACACTTGTCTATGTTCTTATGCAGTCCACATACATTGAAATATATAGTATATATATATATATATATATATATAAATATATATATATATATATATTATTATATATATATATTAATATATAATATATTAATATTAGTATATATATAATATATATATATATATTATATATATTATTATTATTAGTATATATATAAATTTTATAAGTGGCACTGCTAACTCGATGGATTTAGTTACTTTTCGAGGTCTAATTTGTTTTTCTGTTGTGTCTTTGAATTGGATCAACTTAACCCCATTACATTGTTTTCATAAATTGCGGTTATTTTACCAGTTGCTGGTTCTTTATATTGATGTCACCTGCCCAGCTGCTGTTCTTTATATCGTTTGCTTTCTTGCTTTTTTATACAATTGGACTTCACGTGACCCTAGTCTGCCTGGTCTTATAATTGTTCATGTTCCCCGTTGCTTGTTCTTATATTGTGATTATTCTGCCCCATTGCTGCTTTCTTATATTGGGTGGAAGTACCCAGCTGCTTTTCTTTATCATGCAGTCTCTAGTTCTTTATATAGATTCACTTAATCACATTGGTTGTTCTTATATATGAGTTACTAACCCAGTTGCTTTTCTTTATAAATAAGGATCACGTTAACCCATTGCTTTTTCTTTATATTTGGATCATTTGAACCCATTACTTGCTTACATATTAGTCAGTTTTTTCTTAACATTTATCCACGTAACACTTGGTGCTTGTTCCTTAATGGCAGTTGCCAGATACATTTGGAAAATATCTATCTACATATTATATATAACTATATTAGATAAGTATATACTATAGTATGTATACATATATATAATACTATATATATATATATATATTATACTATTTAGTACTATACTATCATATATATACTATACACTCAAGATAATCCATCCAATTAATACTATCCAAACATTTTGTTTGAAGAACTGATGCATACCCTTAAGTCTTTTTTGAGTCTTTAAATTTGGCTTCTGCTGTTGCTTGCTTGATATTGGGATCACCTAACCCCATTTACTTGTTCTTCATATTGGGGTTAATTTGACCCAGTGTGGTTACTTTTATTGAGTTCACCATTGACCCCAGTGTTGTTCTTTGTATTTTTCATTTCTTGTATTTATTACATTGGGTCTCGGTTTTGGTCTTTCTTTAATATTGGTTCATTTACCCCATTGCTTTGTTCTTCATATAGGTTTAAGTTGACCCCAGTTGCTGTTCCTATATATTGGTCAGTACCTTTGCTTTTTTCATATTGGTTTTCTATGACCCCAGTTGTGGTTCTTTATTATTGGT
The DNA here is from genome assembly GCA_015478945.1 of Trachelipus rathkii. NCBI lineage: Eukaryota > Metazoa > Arthropoda > Malacostraca > Isopoda > Trachelipodidae > Trachelipus > Trachelipus rathkii. The sequence continues at coordinate 23,401 of JABUQX010097162.1, read as the reverse complement.
GACGTGACCCAGCTGCTTTTCTTTGTATATTGGTCAGTCTCTCGTTCTTAACGATAGGAGTCACTTTGACGTCCATTATTTGTTCTTTGATAATGGGTTACCTAACGCCCGTTTTGTGTCTTTATAATTAGGGTCACTTAACCCATTGCTTTTTCCTTTATATTTGGAATCATTGAACCCATTACTTGCTTTATTTGTCAGTTTTTTTTTTCTTAAACATTGTAATCACGTGACACTTGTTGCTTTTCTTAATGCAGTTGCCGATACATTGGGATAATATAATATATACTATAATATATATAATACATATATAATCTAATACATATTACTATTTCTATATATTCTAATATTATATATTATATATAATATATATATATATATACATAGTATAGTACATACATACCATATATATATTTATAATTTATTATAATGGTATCAACAAATGGATTAGTATTTTCGAAGTCTTTAAATTTGCTTTCTGCTGCTGCTTGTCTTAGATATGATCACGTAACCCATTTTACCTGTTCTATCCTATTGGGTTATCTCTTCTGCTGGTCTTTTATGAGGTCACCTACCCAGACTGCTTGTTTCTTATATTTTCAAGTTTCTTTATTTTTAAATTGAGTCTCGACCCATAGTTGCCGTTCTTGCTATATTGATAGTCATGTTAACCATATGCTTGTCTCACTGGCACTCATTTGGTTATTTGACCCGTTGCTACGGTTCTTATATTATTGTGTCATGTCACCCCATCTTGCTTTTCTTCATTAATTGCGGTTATCTGACCCAGTGGCTGTTTTAATATTGGGTGATGACCCCAGCTGCTTTTCTTTTATATATGTCAGTCTCTTTAATCTTTTACATAGAGTCCTTGACTCCATTGTTTTGTTCTTATATAATGGGTTACCTAACCCCAGTGTTGTTCTTTATAAATAGGTACACTAACCCCAGTCTTTTTCTTTATCTTGCAATCTTGAACCAGTTACTTGCTTTACTATTGTCCGATTTCTATTTACATCTAAACATGTAACTAACGTGACATGTTGCTTAGTTCTTATCGCAGTTGCCAGATTACATTGGAATCATATATATATATCTATATTGTATATACTTATTATATATACTATATACTTATATATATATTATACCATATATTATATAGCATATAATATAGCTAATATAATATAACGATGATAATATTATACAATGTTCTATCAGTCGGCACTCGCCTAACTCGATGCAGATTAGTAACTTCTTCGAGTCTCAAATTTGCTTCTGCTATGTATCTTGTTCTGATTATTGGGATCACGTACACCCCATTATTGTTCTTCACTATATAAGGTCGATTAATGACCCAGTTGCTGGTTCCATTTATATTGAGGTCACCTGACCCAGCTGCTTGTTCTTTATATTTATCAGTGACTCCTTGTTTTTTTACATGGTCTCGTGACCTAGATTGCCGGTTCTTTATTTGACGGTTCATTGACATTGCTTGTTCTCATATATGTTATCGACCCAGTTAATGGTTTTTATATTGGGGTGAACAGATGACCCCAGCTGCGTTTCTTCATATATTGTCAGTATCCTTGTCTTTATGCATAGGAGATCATCTTGACTCAGTTGTATTTGTTCTTAGTAATAACTGGGTTACCTAACCCCAGTGCCTTGTCTTTCATATAGCGTCACGTAACCCAGTTGCTTCTGCTATATTTGATCATTTGACCATTCTTGCTCTACCATATTGTCCAGTTTTTCTTTCTCTAACATTGTATCCGTACATTGTGTTCTTTTAATGGCCAGTTCAGATACATTGGGAAAAAAAAAAACTATATATTATAATAATTATATATATATATATACCTTATATCTTAGCTCATACTATCATATATATAATATATATATATATTATATATATATAATATTAATTAATATATTATATATATATATATATCTTATATATATATATTTATATATTTATATTTTAAGTGGCACTCTAAACTACGATGATTAGTACTTTTCGAGTCTTTTAATTTGGCTTCTGCTGTTGCTTTTCTTGATATTGGGATCACAGTAACACCATTTACTTGTCTTCATATTAAGTAGGAACCCAGTGTCTGGCATCTTTTATTGAGTCACCTGACCCAGTGCTGTTCTCTTTATATTTTCAGTTTCTTGTTTTTTTAACACATTGGGTCTTCGTGCCTAGAATGCCTGATTACTTCCTATATTGGTTCATGCTTACCCCTTTGCTATGTTCTTTCATTTGCGGTTGTTAGTGAGCCCAGTGCTAGTTCTTCACTAACATTTGGTTCATGCTACCCATATTGCTCGTTCTTCATATTGGGTTATCTGACCCAGTGGCTGGTTCTCACTACGCAATGGGTGAAGTGACCCCAGCTCTTTTCGTTATATATTGTCAGTCTCTCCGTTCCATTACATGGACATTGACTCCATGTTTGTTCTTCAGCTATAATGGGAGCTACCTAACCCGCTTGTTGTTCTTTCATAAATCACGGTCCGTAACCCCCAGTCTGCTCTTTCTGTCACTAATTTGGAATCATTGAACCCAGTTACTTGCTTTACATATTGTCAGTTTCTTATTTTGCTTAACATCTTGCCTATCACCGTGACAATTGTTGCTATGTTTTAATTGCATTGCCAGATACATTGTCGATATACTACTCAATATACCTATATATATAAATATATATATATATATATACTATATATATATATATTATATATATAATATATATAAATATATATATATAATATATAATATAATTATCATAAGAGGCAACTTGCTACCATGGATTTAGTACTTTTCGAGTCTAAATTTGGCTTCTGCTGTTGCTTGTCCTTGATATTGGGACCTAACCCCAGTTACTTGTTCTTCATAGTGGGGTTATTGACCCCAGTTGCTGGTTCTTATATTGATAAACTAAATGATTGTCTTTAATATATTTCAGTTCTTGTTTTTTTATTCTACAATTGGGCCGTCTCCTGACCCTAGTTGCCCTGTTCTTAATAGGAGTTCATGTATACCCCCATTGCTTGTTACTCAAATATTGGTTACGCAGCTCTACGACACATACTCCTATCTCCCACCATAGCCGGTCCCCAACACGGGCGCGGTGACCCCAGTTGTTTTTTATATTGTTCATGTTACCCCATATTGCTGTTCCTTCATATTGGGATTTATCTGACCCAGTGTGGTTCTTTATATTGGGTGAAGTGACCCCAGCTCCTGTTCTTTATATTGTCAGTCTCTAGTTCTTTACATAGGAGTCACGACTCCATTGTTTGTTTTTTAATTATTTAGAGTTTGTTTCTTTAATAATAGGGTCACGTAAACCCCAGTGCGCTTTTTCTTTTATTTGGATTTCATCTTGAACCCAAGTTACTTAGCTTCTTACGTATTGTCAGTATTCCTATTCTTCTTAACATGTTATCACGTTGACACTTGTTGCTAGTTCTTAATGCAGTTTGCCAGATACATTATAAATATATCTATATATAATATATAATATATATATAATTATAGTATTATATATATATTATTAATATACTAATATATTATATATATATAATCTATATATATATTAATAGTAGATAATAGTATATATATATATAATGTTTATAAGTGGGCACTGCAACTCGATGAATTTAGTACTTTTCGAGTCTAAAATTTGGCTTCTGCTTTGCTATGTTTGATAATTGGATCACTCGTAACCCACATTGTACTGTTCTTCTATTGTATACTTGACCCGTTGCTGGTTCTTATGCTGAGGTCACCGACCCTCTGGTTCTTTATATTTCAGTTCTTGTTATTTTTACATTGGGAGTCTCTTGACCCTAGTTGCTTTCTTTATATTGGCTTCATGTTACCCATTTGCTTGTCTCATAATGGGTTAGGTGACCCAGTGCCTCGGTTCTTTATATTGGGTGAAGTGACCCCAGCTGCTGTCTTTATATTGTCCGTCTCTTGTTCTTTACATAGGAGTCCACAGTTGACCATGTTTTTCTTCTCACTATAATGGTTTACTAAACCATGTTGTTCTTTAAATAGGTCACTAATCCCAGTTGCCTTTTTTCTTTATATTTTGGATCATCTTGAACCCAAGTTACTTAGCTATACATACATTGCGTCAGTCTTTTTTCCTAACATTCGTTTCCACATGACAATGTGCTTGTTCTTATGCAGTTGCAATACATTGGGACAATACACCACCTATAATACTACAACTTATATGACACCAACCCGTATAATACGTATACTACATTTCATATAATATAGTAATATATATATATAACTATTATATATATATATATATATAAAATATACACATATATACTATATATATGCATAAAAACATACTAGATATATATATACTACTATATATATAATATACTATACTTACTATATACTATACCTCTAGTTATATTATTTCTACAAAACTCGGCACTGCTAACTCGATGATTTATACTTTTCGAGTCCAATTTTGGCTTCTTGCCTGCTTGCTTGTTCTGATATGGGATACGTTACCCACTTTACTTTTCTTTCATTTGGGTTATTTGACCCAGTTGCTGGTTCTTTATATTGAAGTCACCTGACCCCAGCTGCTTCTTTATATTTTTTCTTGTTTTTTTCATTGCGGTCTCGTGGACCTAGTTGCCTGTTCTTCTATATATGTTCATGTTACCCCCAGTTGCTTGCTTCTTCATTATGGGTTATCTGACCCCTAGTTGCTGTTCTTTATAATTGGTTAGAATGACCAGCTGCTTTTCTTTATATTGTCAGTCTCTAGTTCTTTACATAGGAGTCACTTGACTCCATATGTTGTTCTCTCGTAATCGGTCACCTAACCCCAATTGCTTGTTCTTATCAATAGACGGTACACGTAACCCCCAGCTGTCTTCTTTTCTTTATATGGCATCATTTTACCCAGTTATTGATTTACATATTTCGTCTTTTTTTATTAACCATTAGAATTATCACCGTGACACCCTTCTTGCTTTTTCTTAATGCAGTTGCCACGATACACTGGAAATACTTAGTTATACTACATTTATATATATATAATACAAATGCCACCCGAAGCGCCGATGCTCACTTAACATCCCCGACCCGGCGCCTTATATATTCACCTATATACTACTATATAACTAACATTATATAATATATCATATATATATACTATAGACCTATATATATATATATACTATATATATAATTATATATAATTGGGCACTGCTAACTCGATGGATTTAGTATTTGAGTCTTAAATTTGGCTTCTGCGTGCTTGCTTTCTGATTTTGATCACCAGTAACCATTATCATTTTATTCATATATCGTTATTTACGACTCCAGTTGCTGTTCTTATATGAGGATCACCTGACCCCAGCTGTTGATTTTTATTCATTTCAGTTTCTTGTTTTATTTACAATTGGGTCTCGGACCCTAGTTGCCATGTTCTTTTATATTGGTATCATGTACCCCATTTAGCTGTTCTTCAATTGGTTACTGTGACCCAGTGACTGTTCCTATTATATTGGTCATCTTACCGACATTTGCTTGTCTCTTCCATATTGGTTATATCTACCCCCGTTGCTGGTTACTTCTTCACTTGGGGTGAAGGACCCCAGTGCCTTTTCCTTTACTTGTCAGTCTCTAGTTCATTCTATCTAGATCCACTATGACATCCATTGTTTTTCTGTTATACTCGCCCAGTTTACCTAACGCCAGACTGTTTATTCTTTATAATAGTACCGTCACCCCAAAGTGCTTACTTCTTTATATTTTGAGATCAAATTGAACCCAGTTACTTGCTTTACTCATTGTCAGTTTTTTTCCTTCAATTGTTATCACGTTACACTTGTTGCTTGTTCTTAATGCAGTTGCATTATTTTTGTATTATCTTAAATATACATATATATATATTATTTATTAATATATATACTATATTTATATAATATATATAAATATATATAATATTTATAATTCTTGTATAAATGGGCACTGCTAACTCGATTGATTTAGTACTTTTCGAGTCTTTAATTTTGGCTGTTGCTTCTTCTTGATATTGGGATCACTAAACCCATTTACTTGTTCCTCTCATATTGGGTTATTTTGACCCAGAGTTGCCTGTTCCCTTTAGATATTGAGGTCACCTGACCTAGCTGCTTGTCTGTGTGTGTGTTGTGTGTTTTTCTTCTTACATTGGGTTCTCACGTGACCCTAGTGTGCCCTGTTCTTTTATGGTTCATGTTACCCATTTGCTGTTCTTCATAATTGGTTAGTAGACCCCAGTTGCGGTCTTATATATTGCGTTAATGTACCCCATTGTTTGTTTCATATTGGGTAATCTGCCCAGCTTGCTGGTTTATATATTGGGAATAAAGTGACCCCAGTCTTTTCTTTATTATGTTCGTCTCTCTAAATCTTTACATAGCTCTCAGTGACTCCATTGTTTTTCTTTATAATGTACCTAACCCAGTGTTTTTCTTTATAATAGGGTCACGTAACCCAGTTGCTTTTTCCTTATATTTGGGTCATTTGAATTACACTTGCTTTAATATGTCATTTCTTTTCATTAACTTGTTAATCCCCCAAAACCCGTTTTGGGGAACTTGTTGCTTTCTTATGCAGTTGCCAGATACTTGGGAAATATATATATAATATAAATTATTATATATAGATAATATATATATATATTACTATAGTAATATAATAATATATACTTATTTATATATATTATTTATATAATATATATATTCATATTCTATATATAATATATATTATAATTTTCTATGTAATGCGAATTGCTAACTCGTTGGATTTAGTACTTTTCGAGTCTAAATTTGGCTTCTGCTGTTGCGTGTTCTTGATATTGGATCCTTACCCATTACTTGTTCGTATATTGGGTATTTGACCCCAGTTGCTGGGTCTTTATATTGAGGTCACCTGACTCCAGCTGCTTGATCTTTATATTTTCAGTTTCTTGTTTTTACATTGAGGTCTCGTGACCCTAGTTGCCTGTTCTTATATTGGGGTCACGTTACCCACGTTGCTTGTTCTTCATATTGGTTATTTGACCCCAGTTACTGGTTCTTTACTATAGGAAGTACCCCAGCCTGCTTTCCTTTTATTATCTGTCAGTCTCATTCCTTCTTACATAGAGTCACTTGACATCCATTGTTTGTTCTTTATAATGGTGTTACCTAACCCCAGTTGCTTGTTCTTTATAATGCGGTCACGTAACCCCAGTTGCTTTTCTTTATATTGCGATCATCTTCGAACCCAGTTAGTTGCGCTTACATATGTCAAGTTTTTTTTCTTAACCATTTTATATTCATACTGACACTTGTTGCTATGTTCTCTATTGCAGTTGCCGATTACCAATTGGGGAAAATAATATCTAATATATATAATCTAGTACTATATATATATATATATAGTATAGTATATTATTATATATATATATATATATAATATACATCTTTATTATATACTATACTTATTATATATAATATTATATTATAAATATTACTCTATTTATAATTTTTAAAGGGGCACTGCATAACTCGATGATTTAGTACCTTTGAGTCTTTAAATTTGGCTTCTGCTGCTTGCTTGTTCTGATATTGGATCAGTACCCCATTTTGAAATCTGAGATAACTACCCAGTTGTGTTCTTTATATTGAGGTCAACTGACCCTAGCTGCTTGTTCTTTATTATTTTCAGTTTCTTGTTTTACATTGGGTCTCGTGACCCTAGTTGCCTGTTCTTAGATGGTTCATGTTACCCATGTTTTCTTCATATTGGAGGTAAGCGTGACCAGTTGCTGGTTCTTATATATTGGGTTATGCTTACCAATTTGACTTGTTCTACATATTGAGTTATACTGACCCAGTTGCTGGTTCTTTATATTGGGTGAAGTGACCAGCTGAATTTTTCTTATATTGTCGTCTCTAGTTTTTTACATAGAGTCACTGACTCCATTGTTTTTCTTTATAATGGGTTCACGTAACCCCAGTTGTTCTTTATAATAGGGTCACGTAACCCAGTTGCTTTTTTCTTTATATAGTTGATCTTTGAACAGTTACTTGCTTTACATATTGTCAGTTTTTTTTCTTACTAATTGTTATACTGAACTTGTGCTTGTCTTCGTAATGCCAGTTGCCAGATACATTCGAGATATATATTTATATATATTATATATAAATATAATATAATAATTATATATATAGTATATATATATATAGTAATATAATATATATATTAATATAATATACATAATATAAATTTTTATAAGTGACACTGCTTACCTCGATGGGATTTATACTTTTTCGAGTCTAAAATTTGCTTCTTGCTTTGCTTGTGCTTGATAGTGGATCAGAACCCCATTAACATTTGTTCTTCATATTGGATTTGAGCCAGTTGCTGGTCTTTATATAGACGCACCTGACCCAGCTCGCTAACTGTTCTTTATTTTGTTTCTTGTTTTTTTACATTGGGTCATCGTGACCCTAGTTGCCTGTTCTTTACATTGGTCATGTTACCCCAGTTGCTTGTTCTTTCATATTGCGGTTATCTGACCCGTCTGCTGCTATCTTTATTTGGGGATAAGTACCCCAGCTGCTTTTACTTCCTATATTGTCAGTCTCTAGTTCTTTACATAGGAGTCATTACGTCTTGTTTGTTCTTTATAATTGGGTTACTAACCCCAGTTGCTTGTTCTTATAATGGGGTGCACGTAACCCCAGTTGCTTTTCTTTATATTGATCATTTAACCCGTTATTGCTTGTACATTGTCAGTTTCTTTTTCTTTACAATGTTATCACGTGACACTTGTTGCTTGTTTAATGCAGTTGCAGATTCTATAGAGAAAAAAAATATTATATAATATATATATTATATATTATATATATATATATATTATATATATATATATACTATATATATATACTATATATATAATTATCTAGATACTTTTATAATTTATTATAAGTGGAGCCTGCTAACCGATGGAATTTATACTTTTCTGAGTCTTAAATTTGGTTCTGCTGTGCTTTTCTTGATAGTGATACGTAAACCATTTACTTTTCTTCATATTAGGTTATTTGACACCCGTGCTGTTCTTATATTGAGGTCACCTGACCCAGCTGCTTGTTCTTTATATTTTCAGTTTCTTGTTTCTTTACATTGGGTCTCCGTAGACCCTAGTGCACTTTCTTTATATTGGTTTCAGTTACCCATTTGCTTTCTTCATATTGGTTAGTGACCCCGTTGCTGTTCTTGTATATGTTCATGTATACCCATTTGCTTGTGTTCATATTGGGGTATCTGATCCCAGTATAGCTGTTTCTTTATATTGGCGTAATGACCCCAGCTGCTTTTCTTATATTGTCAGTCCTCTAGTTCATTACATAGAGTCACTGACTCCTTGTATTGTTATTTTCATAATAGTTGTTATTGGAGTGATTCTTATCGCTATGATTATTTTTATTCATAACATTTTTCATTAATTTGGATCAATTTACCCAACTTGCCTTTACATATTGTCCAGTTTTTTTTAACATTTGTTATCTCGTGACACTTGTTGCTTGTTCTTAATCAGTTGCCAGATACATTGGATATATATATAATCTAGATATATAATTATTGTATATATAATATATATATATATATATATAATATATATATAATATATATTATATATATAATCAATATATATCTAAAAAAAATATATCTAATATATTTAGTAGCGATCGTGTTTTCAGTCAATTTTATTAAAATTTGTATCTTTTTATTTACCAAATACCTTTCAGCATATATTTTTTTTTCAAATCCTTAAATCGTCTTATTCTGTTGCTTTTGTGTTATTGGATCACTTAAACCATTTACTTGTTCCTTCATTTGGGTTATTTACCAGTTGCTGGTTCTTTATATTGACAGTCAACCTGACCCCAGCTGCTGTCTATTTATAATTTTCAGTTCAGTTTTTTACATCTGGGAGTCTTCGGCCCATAGTGCCTGTCTTATATTGTTTCGTCGTATACACCCATTTGCCATTGTTCTTTCATTGGGTTAGGTACCCAGTGTTGGTTCTTTATTGGTTTCACGGCTTACCCATTTGCTTGTAATCTTATATGGTTATCTGACCCCAGCTTGCTGGTCTCATAATATTGGTAAGTACCCCAGACTGCTTTCTTTAATTTTCAAGTCATTCTAAATCTTTAATTGGTACTTGACTCCAATTGTTTGTTCTTCTATAATGGTTACCTAACCCCAGTTGTTGTTCTTATTAAAGGGTACTTACCACAGTTGCTTTTTTCTCTTATTATTTGGATCATTTGAACCTGTTACTGCATTTAATATTGTACAGTTTTATTTCCTTAACAAATTGTTATCACGTGACACGTTTTGTTGCTTGTTCTTAATGCGGTTGCCAGATACAATTGGATATAATATAATATATATTTATATAATATATCTTATAATATATTTTTATATTATAATATATATATATTATATATATATATATAATATATATATTATATTAATATATATATATTATTATATATATTATATATATAATATTTTTATTAAGTGGCACTTGCCTTAACTCGAATGAATTATACTTTTCGAGTCTAAAATTGGCTCTCTGTTGCTTGTCTTGATATTCGGATCACTAAACCCATTTACTGTTTCTTCATATTTGGTATATTTGACCCCAGTTGCATGGTTTTTTATATGGAGGTCACCTGACCCCAGCTGCGACTTAAATTTCATTCTTTGTTTTCATACGTCTCTCGTGAACCTAGTTGCCTGTTCTTTATATGGGTTCATGTTTACCCCAGTTGCTTTCTTCATAGTGGTTATCTGACCCAGTTGTGTTCTTTTTATGGGATGAAGTGACCCAGCTGCTTCTTCTTATAATTGTCAGTCCGTCTAGTTCTTACATAGGAGTCACTTAACTCCATTGTTCTTCTTATATGGGTTATCGACATCGTAGATGTTCTTTATAATGGGCTCACGTAACCCCAGTTGCTTTTTCTTACTATATATTGGATCATTTAACCCAGTTACTTGCTTACTTATTGTCAGTTTTTTCTTAACATTGTTATCAGGTGACACTTGTTGCTTGTTTTATGCAGTGCAGAACATTGGAAATAATATATATATATACTAATATATATTTACTATATATAGTATATAATTATATATATAATATATATATTATATTATAATTAATATATATATATTTATATATATAATACTCAATATATATATTTTTATAAGTGGGCACTGCACTCGGATGGATTTATTACTTTTTGAGTCTTTAATTTGGCTTCTTGCTTTGCTTGTTTTGATATTGGATCACGTAACCCCATTCTACTTGTTCTTATATGTTATTTACCCCAGTTCTGGTTCTTTATATTGAGTCACCTGACCCCAGCTGCTTGTTCTTATTATTGCAGTTTCTTGTTTTTACATGGGGTCTCAATCGTACCCTATTGCCTGTTCTTATATTGTTCATGATTACCCCAATTGCTTGTTCTTTCATATTGGGTTAGGTGACCCCAGTTGCTGTTCTTTATATTGGGGTGAAGTTGACCCCAGCTGCTTTTCTTTATATTGTCAGTCTCTTACATAGGAGTCACTTGACTCCAATGTTTGTTCTTTATAATGGGTTACCTACCCCAGTTTTGTTCTTTATAATAGGTCAACCGTACCCCGTTTTTTCTTTATATTTGGATCATTTGAACCCAGTTAACTTGCTTTACACTATTCTGTCAGTTTCTTTTCTATAAATTGTTATCACGTGGAACTTTGTTCTTGTTCTTATCAGATTGCAATCACATTGGGAAATATATAATATAATATATAATAGTATATATATCTATATAAAATAATAATAATAAAAAAAAAAAAAAAAATAAAATAAAATAAATAATTAAAAATAAAAATATAAAAAAAAACAAAAATCAAATAACAATAAAATACATAAAAAAAAAATAAACAAAAAAATAAAAATCAATAATCAATAAAAAAAAATAAAAATCTATAATATAAAAAAATCCATATATAAAACTAAAAAAAAAATTAAACATAATCACTAAAAAAATATCATCATATATTTTATAATGCACTTGCACTCGAATGATTTAAGTACTTTTCGGAGTCTTAATTTCTTTCTGCTGTTGTTGTCTTGATATTGGGACACGTAACCCATTTACTTGTTCTTCATATTGGTTTTAGGTGACCCCAGTTGCTGGCTTTATATTGGGGTGAAGTGAACCCAGCTGCTTTTCTTTATATTTCGTTTCTCGTATTTTTTACAATTGGTCTCGTGCCCTAGTTGCTCGTTTCTTTATATTGCTCATGTTACCCCAGTGCTTGTTCTTCATATCTGGTATATCTGACCCATTGTGTTCTTTATATTGGGTACAGTGACCCAGCTGCTTTTCTTTATATTGTCGTCTCTAGTTCTTTACATAGGAGTCACTTAACTCATTGTTTGTTCTTTATAATTGGGTTACTAACCCCAGTTGCTTATTCTTTCTATAATGCGGTCCACTAACCAGTTGCTATTTGTTATATTTTGGATCATTTAACCCAGTATTGCTTTACATATTGTCAAGTTTTATTTCTAACATTTGTTATCACTGACACTTGTTGCTTTTCCATGTAATTGCATTGCCAGATACATTGGCGAACAACTATATATTATTACTATCTCAATATATATATAATTATAGTATATATTATATAGTATATTATATATATTATTATATTTAGTTATAATATATATTATAAATATTATATATATATATAATATTTATATATTATTTATATATTATATTATACTATATTTATAATTTTATAAGTGGGCACTGCTAACTCGATGGATTTAGTACTTTTGGAGTCTTTAATTTGGCCTCTGCTGTTGCTTGTTCTTGAATATTGGATCAGATAACCATTGTTACTTGTTACTTCATATTGGGGTTATTTGACCCTAGTTTGTGGTTCTTTATATTGAGGTCACCTGACCCCAGGCTTGTTCTTTATATTATTCAGTTCTTGTTTTTTACATTGGGTCTAATCTGACCCTAGTGCCTTTCTTTATATTGGTTCAGTTACCCATTGCTTGTTCTTCATATTGGGGTTATGGTGAACCCCAGTTGAGGCGTTCTTTTATATTGGGTCATGTTACCCCATTGCTTGTTCTTCATATGAGTTTATCTGCCCGTTGCTGGTTCTATATATTGGGGTGAAGTGACCATAGCTGCTTTTCTTTATATTGTCCAGCTCTAAGTTCCTTTAAATAGGTCACTGACTCCATTAGTTGTTCTTTATATAGAGGAAGTTACCTAACGCCAGTTGTTATTCTTTATATAGGGTCACGTTAACCCCAGTTGCTTTTTCTTTATATTTGAAGTTTGAACCCAGTTACTGGCTCGACATATTAGTCAGTTTTTTTCTTAACATTGATATCACGTGGCCCTGGTTGCTTGTTCTGAATGCATCTGCCAGATACATTGCAAAATATATATATATATATATTAATATTATATATATATATATATATATTATATATATATTATATAATTATATATATATATATATATATAATATATATTATATACATTTTTATAAGTGCACTGCTAACTCGATGGATTAGTACTTTTCGATGTTTAAATTTGGCTTCTCTGTTGCTGTTCTTGATATTGGTCACGTACCATTACTTTGTTCTTAATATTGGGTTTCACTGCACTCGCTGGTCTTTATTATATTGGGATGAAATGACGCCAGTGGCTTTACAAGTAATGACCAACGCATCGAGGGTTACATTGGGGTCTTGACCCTATGCTGTTCTTTATATTGGGTTCATGTTACCCATTTGCTTGTTCTTCATATGGGGGTTATTTGTGCTGGTTCTTTATATTGGGTGAAGTGACCCCAGCTGCTTTTCTTTATATTCATTCTCTTGTTCTTTACATAGGAGTCACTTAACTCCATTGTTTTTCTTTATAATGGGTTCCTAACCCCAGTTTTGTTCTTTATAATAGGCGTACCAGTGCTTTTTCTTATATTTGGAATCATTTAACCCAGTTTACTTGCTTACATATTGTCAGTTTTTGTTCTTTATATTTCACGGGACACTTGTTGCTTGTTCTTAATGCAGTAGCCAGATTACATGGAAATATATATATATATATTATATATATAATTAATATATAGTATATATATATGTATATATAATATATATATATATTTTATATTATATATTATATACTATATTATATAAATATATATATTTTTATAATTGGGCACTGCTAACTCGATGTTTAGTACTTTTCGAGTCTTAATTTGGCTTCTGCTGTTGCTTGTTCTTGATATATTGATCAGTAGACCCCAGATTACTTGTTCTTCATATTTGGGTTATTTGACCCGTTGCGTTCTTTATATTGAGGTCACCTGACCCCAGTGCTTGTTCTTTTATTTCAAGTTTTTGTTTTTTTACATTGGTCTCTCGTGAGCCTAGTTGACCCTGTTCTTATATTGGGTTCAGTTACTTCCCCATTTGCTTTTCTTCATATTGGTTAGGTTACCCAGTTAGCTGGTTCTTTATATTGGTTCATGTTACCCATTTGCTTGTCTTATAGATTCTGGGTTATCTGCCCCAGTTGCTGTTCTTTTATTGGGTGAATGTTGACCCCACTGCCTTTTCTTTATATGTCAGTCTCTAAATATTTACATAGAGTCACTTGACTCCATTGTTTGTTCCTTTATAATGAGGTACCTAACCCAGTTTTTTCTTCTATAAATAGGTCACGTACCCCAGAATTGCTTTTTTCCCTTTATTCATTCTGGATGCACTTGACCACAGTTACTTGCCTTTTAATATTGTACATTCTTCTTTCTTAATCATTATTACCTCACCTGGACACACTTTTGCTTGTTCTTATTGCAGTTGCAATACATTGGGATAATAATCTATTCATTACATATCTATACTATTCCTATACTCTTTATTACTATAATTATACCCACATCTATACATACATAACTTCTATAGACACTATCATATATATACTACATTATATATAACTGATACTATACTTATTATCATAACTAATCTTATATAATATATTATAATACCTATAATTTTATAAGTGAGCAGCTGCCTTCAACTTCGATGATTTAGTACTCTATCGAGTTCTAATTTAGCTTCTGCTATGCTCTGATATCTTTGATTATTCTTCGATACCACGTAACCCAATTATTGTTGACATATTGGTTAGTTTGACCCAGTTGCTGGTCTTACTTATAGGTACCTAACCAGCTGCTGTTCTTCTATATTATTTTCTTGTTACTGTCTACATTGGGCTCCAGTGACCCTAGTGCCTGATTCTTAGTGAGTGTGTGTGTGTCGTTACACCCAGGCTTGTCTTTCATATTGGGTATCTACCCCAGTTGCTATCTATTGGGTTGCAGTACCCCAGCTGTTTTTTATATTGTCAAGTCTAGTTACTTTACCGTCACTGACTCATGTTTGTTCTTTATATGCGGTTAACTTAACCCCATTGCTCTGTCTTACACATTTCATATCAAGGGTCACGCTACCCCAGTTGCTTTATTCTTTTATATCTGAGTCATTGAACCCAGTTTACTTGCTTACATTATTGTCAGTTTTTTTCTTACATTGTTATCACGTGACACTTGTTGTTTTCTTAATGCAATTGCCAATACATGAAATAAATATATAGATTATATCTATATATATATATATTATATAGTAATATATAATATATATATTTAATATAATATATATATATATATAAATATATATATATATATATATATATATATATATATTATAATTTTATAAGTGGGCACTGCTTACTCGATGGATTTAGTACTTTTTGAGTCTTTAATTTGCTTCTTGCTTTGCTGTCTTATATTGGAGATACGTAAACCCATTTACTTTTCTTCTATTGGTTATTTACCCAGTTGTGTTCTTATATTGAGTCACCTACCCAGTGCTATGTTCTTTATATTTCAGTTTCTTATTTTTACATTGGTCTCGTGACCCTAGTGCCTGTTCTTTATATGTTTCATTATACCCCATTGCTTGTTCTTCATATTGGGGTTAAGGTGACCCCAGTTGCTGGTCTTTATATTGGTTTCAGTTACCCCATTTGTTTGTCTCATATGAGGGTATCTGACCCCCAGTTCTGGTTCTTAATATGGGGTGAGTCCCAGCTGCTTTTCTGTATTATTGTCCAGTCTCTAGTTCATTTACATAGGAGTCACTTGCTCATTGTTTGTTCTTATAATGGGTTACTAACGCGTTGTTGTTTCTTCTATATAGGTCCGTAACCCAGTTGCTTTTCTTTCATATTTGATCATTTGACCAGTTACTGCTTTACAATTGTCCCAAATGGATTTTTTTTTACCTACAAAGGATTGTTGCGTTCTTAATGCATTGCCAATACATGGGATATATTATATATACATATATTATGATAATATATATAATATATATATATAATATATTATTATATTATATATATATATATATATTATTATATAATATAGTTATATATAATATATAATATATTATATATATAATATTATAATATATATATATATATTATATATAGTATAGTATATCAAGTTATTATATTTATATATATATATATATATATATATCTATAGTATAATATATATATATATTTAAATTTTATAAACAGAATCAAAAAAAAAATGTGGGCACTGCTACTCGGAATGGATTTAGTACTTTATCGATGATTTTGCGTCTCTCTTCTTCTTCACTATCAAATACGATCACGCTCATTTACTTTTTCTTCAATTAATGTTATTTGACCCCCGTTGCTGGTTCTTATATTTGAGGATCCCTGACCCCAGTGCTTTCCTTATATAATTTCATTTCTTGTTTTTTTACCATTGTTCTCAGACGATCGATCAACCCCGATTCTGCCACCACACTTATTATAGCACACCGTGACCTATTGCTGTTCTTTATATTGGGTTTTCATGTTACCCATTTGCTTGTATCTTCAATTGGGGTTAGGTGACCCGTTGATTAAAATGTTATTTATATTGGGAGTTCATGTTACCCTTGCTTGTCTTTCATATTGCGTTAGTGACCCGTTGCTGGTTCTTATATAGGGATGAAAGTGACCAGCTCTTTCTTTACATTGTCCAGTCTCTTGTCCTTTCACATAAGCTTCACTTGATCCATTGTTTGCTTCTAATATGAGTTACCTAACCCCATTGTTGTTACTTTATATAGGTCACGTTAACCCCGTTTGCTCTTATCCTTATATTTAGCTGACTTTGAACCCAGTTACTTGCTTACATATTGTCAGTTTCTTTTTTCTCTACATTGTTATCACGTGACAACTTGTTGCTAATAGTTCTTAAGCAGTTGCCAAATATCATGGGAATTATACTATACTTATATACTATATATATATTAATATTATACTCTATATTTAGTATATTAATATTATATATATATATACTGAATTAGACTATGATAATATATTACTACTAGTTAATAGATATATTAATAAATATAATATATAATACTTTATAAGTGAGACACTGCCTACTCGAGATGGATTATAGTACTTTTCGAGTCTTAATTTGGCTTCTGCGTTGCTTGTTCGTGTATGCGATCACATAACCCATTACTTTTTCTTCATATGGTTATTGACCCAGTTGCTGTTTTATATTGAGATCACACTGACCGCAGCTGCTTTTCTTTATATTTTTAGTTCTTTGTTTTTTACAATTGGGTGTCTCTGACCACTAGATTGCCTATCTTTATATCTGGGTTTCTGGTTACCCCAGTTGCTTTTCTACATATTGGGGTTATCTGACCCAGTGCTGGTTGCTTTATATTGGGAAGTGACCCAGAACTGCTCTTTCTCATTTATATTGTCAGTCTATAGTTCTTTAATGAGGAGTCATTGACTCCTATTGTTTGTTCTTTTAATGGGTTACCTAACCCAGTATGCTGTTCTTGGGTATAATAGGGTCACGTAAACTCCAGTTAGACTTTCTGTGTTATATATTTGGATATTTGAACCCAGGTACTTGCATTTACTATATTGTAGTTTTATTCTAACATTGTTATACGTGACACTGTTGCTTGTTCTTATGCCGTTGCCAGATCATTGGGAAGAAAAAAAATATATATATAATATATATTTATATATATATATACTCAATATATATTATATCTACCGTAGTGAGCAATCAATCTTACAACACAATATTAAGAACTTACTCTTCTGTATACATAATATACATATCTATACTATTATATATATATTTATATACTATCAACATTATAGTATTATTACCATCTTAAACCTTTTTATCATATTTATAGTTCTCTTTATGACATTCTAATCATGTGAGTGTTAGTACTTTTTGTTCTTTAATATTTGCTTCTTGCTGTCTCGCTTTTTCTTGATAATTGGGATCACGTAACCATTTATTGCTTCATTCATTAATTGGGTATATTGACCCTCGTATGCTGTTCCTTTATATTGAGTCACCTGACCCCAGCTGCTGTTCTTTATATTTTCAGTTTCTTGTTTTTTTTACATTGTCTCGTTTGCGCGATTCAGATTTTTGAGTATTTGGTTCATGTTTACCCATTGCTTGTTCTTCATATGGGGTTAGGACCACGTTGTGTATCTTTCATATTGGTTCATGTACCCCATTTGCTATGTTCTCATATTGGGTATTCTGACCCCAGTTGCTTTTTTTATATTGAGGGAATGACCATAGCTGCTTCTTACTTATATTGTTCAGTATCTCTAATCTAATTACATAGGTCACTTGGAATCCAATTGTTTGTTCTTCTATAATGGATTACCTAAGCCAGTTGTTGTTCTTTATATAGGTCACGTAAACCCCGTTGCTTTTCTTTATATTGCTGTTTAACCCAGTACTTGCTTTACATAATTATCAGTTCTTTACTTTACTTCCCTAATGTTATCACGTTGAATTAGTTGTTTCTTATGCCAGTTGCACATAACAATTGGATAATATAATATATTATATATAATATATATATATACATATATTTATATATATATATATATATATATATAATTATTATATATATTATATATTATATATAAATTTTATAAGTGGGCACTGCTAACTCGATGGATTTAGTACATTTCGAGTCTTTAAATTTGGCTTATGCTGTTGCTTGTTCTTGATATTGGGATAACGTAACCCCATTTACTTGTTCTTACATATTGGGGTTATTTGACCCAGTTGCTGGTCTTTATATTGGGGTTACGTGACCCCTGCTATGTTCTTTTATATTTTCATTATTCTTCTTTTTTACATTGGGATCTCGTGACCCTAGTTGCTGTTCTTATATTGCCGATAGTTTCATGTTACCAGTTGTTGTTCTTCATATTGAGTTATCTGACCCCAGTTATGGTTCTTATATATTGAGTGAAGTACCCCAGCTGCTATCTTTGCATGACAGTCTCAAAGTCTTTACATAGAGTCATTGAACTCATTGTTATGTTTCTTGAATGAGTGACCTAACCCCAGTTGCTAAATGTTCTTTATATAGGGTCACGTTACACCAGTGATTTTCATTATATTTGGAATCATTTAACCCATTATTGCTTTAACATCTAGTGAATGTTTTTTTTTTCTTAACTTGTTATACCATCAAGTAATGCTTAATTTATTTAATTTGTAAAACTGACTGAATCATTCGAAAAAAAGTTATTATATATATCTAAATATTTTAATTAAATATAATATATATTATATACTATATATATGATATATAATACTATATTTATTACTATATATATATATATATATATATATATATACATAATATATATATATTTATAATTCTTTATAAGTGGCACTGCTAACTCGATGGACATTTAGTATTTTGTCTTTAAATTCCAGGTTAAACTGTTGCTTGTTCTTGATTTGGATCTCCAACTCCAATTATTTTTCTTATATTGGGTTATTTGACCCATTTGTGGAGTTCTTCTATATTGAAGGTCACCTGACCCCAGCTGCTTGTTCTTTATATTTTCAGTTCTTGTTTTTTTACATTGGTGTCTCGTGACCCTAGTTTGCCTGTCTATTATATTGGGTTCATGTTACCAAAGTTGCTTGTTCTTCAATATTGGGGTTATCTGACCCCAGTTGTTGGTTCTTTAATTTGGTTCATTTACCCCATCTTTGTTGTTCTTCAATATGGATAATATCTGACCCAGTCCTGTTCATTCATATTGGGGATGAAGTCGACCCCAGCTGCTTTCATTATATTGTCACTCTAATTCTTAATTGGAGTCACTTGAACTCCATGTTTTTCTTCTATAATGGGTACCTAACGCCAGTGTTTTCTAGAAATAGGTCCGGTACCCCAGTTGTTTTCTCATTTAATATTTGGATACCATATTGCAAACCCCAGATTACCTTGCTTTACATTCATTTTTTTATCTAACATTGTTATCACGTACCTTGTTGCTTGTTCTAATGCAGTGTGCCGATAACATGAGAAGAATATATATATAACTATATATATATTATATATATATAATATATCTATATCATATCATTATCATATATATAATTATATATATATATATATATAATCTATTTATAATAACTATATATATATAATTTTTATAAGGGGGCACTGCTAACTCGTTGGATTTAGTACTTTTCGAGTCTTATTTGCTTTCTGCTGTTGCTAATGGTATAATCTAGTGATACATAACCCCATATTACTTCGTTACTTCTATTTTGGGGTATTTGACCGTTGCTGGTTCCTTTATATTAGAGGATCACCTGACCCCAGTGCTTGTTCTTTATATTTTTAGTTCTTGTTTTTACATTGGTCTCAGTGAGCTTTCAAATTCAGTATATTGGTTCATGTTTACCCCAGTTGCTTGTTACTTCATTTGGGTTATCTAGACCCAGTTATGTTTTCTTTACATTGGGTGAAGTACCCAGCGGCTTTTCTTTATATGATCAGTTCTAGTTCATTTACATTAGGAGTCACTTGACTCCCATGTTTGTTCTTTATAAGGTTACTAACCCCGTGTGCCTTGTTCCTGTATTACTTCAGACGGTCACGGTAAACCCCAGTTGCTGTTTGCTTATATATCCAAGGATCCATTTGAAACCCACGTTTACTTGCCAATTTACATATTTAGTTTTATTTCTCTAATCATGTCTATCACGTGACACTTGTTGCTTGTTTTAATGCAATTGCCAGATACATTGGGACTAATAAATTAATAATATATTAATATAAAATATAATATATATCTATATATACTATTAGATTATATATATATATTATATATATATAATATATATATAATAATATTATATATATATTATATACAATATATATATATATATATATATATATATGTATAATTTTTAATATTCTGTGATCGATGGATTTAGTACTTTTTGAGTCTTTAAATTTGTCTTCTGTTGATTGTTCTTGATATTGGGATCACGATACCCCATTTACTTGTTCTTCACATTGGGGTTATTCTGACCCAGTTGTGGTTCTTTATATTGGAGTCACCTGACCCCATGTTCCTTATATTTTCAGTTTTTGTTTTTTTACATTTGGAAGTCTCACTGATCCTAGTTGCGACTTCTCTTTAATATTGGGCTTCATGTTACCCCATTTGCTTTGTTCTTCTATTGGGTTAGGTGACCAGTTGGGTCTTTATTAGGTCATTTCACCCCATTGTTGTCTTACATGATACTGGGTTATCCTAACCAGTGCTGGTTCTTTATATTGGAGTTACGTGACCAGCTGCTTGTTCTTTTTATTGTCAGTCTCTTGTTCTTTACATAGGTCAATCTGTCACCATTGTTTTCTTTATAATGGGGTTACCTAACGCCAGTTGCTTGTCCTTTATAATAGGGTCACGTAACCCAGTTGCTTTTTTCTTTATATTTGGATCGTTTGAAACCAGTTACTTGCTTTACATACATAAATCGTTATTTTTTCCTTAACATTGTATAATCCGTGACACTTGTTGGCTTTGTTGTAATTATGATCCCCCCTTCCGTAATTTGGGATTTATTTAATTAACTATACCTATATATATATTAACTTATTCTTAATTATACATATATTAGATATATATATATATATATATATATATAAATTATATATTATATAATAAGTTTTTATAAGTGGGCACTGCATAACTCGATGATTTAGTTACTTTCGAGTCTAAAATTGCTATCTGCGTTGCTATTTCATTGATATTAGATCACGAACCCCATTTACTTTTTACTTCATAATTGGGTTATTTACCAGTATTCCTTTTTTATATTGAGTCACCTGACCCAGCTCATTGTCTTTTTATATTTCAGTTCTTATTTTTTTACATATGGTCTCGGACCCTAGTTGCTACTGTTCTTTATATTGGGTTCCATTACCCCGTTGCTTGTTCTCATATTTAGTTATACCTGACAGTAATGTGTCTTTATTTGGGTAATTGACCCCAGACTGCTTCTTTATATTGTCAGTCTTCTATGTTCTTTCATAGGATGTCACTTGACTCCATATGTTTGTTCTTTATAATGGTTACTACCCAGTTGCTTGTTCTTCTATAATAGGTACGTAACCCCAGTTGCTTTTTCTTTATATTATGGATCATTTACCAGTTACTTGATTACTTATTGTCAAGTTTTTTTTCTTAAACGATTGTTATCACGTGACACTTGTGCTTGTTCTTAATGCAGCCAGATACTTGGGAAAAAATATATATATTATCTATATTATATAAATATATATTATATATATATAATACTATATTATATATAATATTATATTAGTTGCAGTTGATAATTAATATATATATATTATATTACACATCACCATTTTTTGCGTGATTACACCTATAGTATATTTATATTTATATATAAGTGCACTGCTAACTCGATGGAGTTAGTACTTTTGGTCTATTAAATTTGGCTTGCGTGCTTGTCTTATATTTGGATCACGTAACCCACTTACTTGTTCTTTCTTATATGGTATTTACCCCAGTATGCTGGTTTTATATTGAGTTCACCTGCCCAGATGCTTGTTCTTATATATTCAGTTTCTGTTTTTATAAATTTGGGATTTTGTAGAAAAAACAATAGATTACATTAAATAAATTAGGGATTCATGTATAACATTTGAACTTTATACATTCACATGATTGAGGTTAACGGTGACCCCATTGCATGTGTCTTTCTTATCAGAGAGTTAATGTAAATACAAAACCATTTGCTAATTTCATTACAATTGGATATAATCTACGTGTGTGATATATA